>APFE030262625.1:9416-32307 GCA_000404065.3 Pinus taeda | reverse complement strand
AGAACCCATCAGAAGCTCAGACCACTCCAACATGGTCCTTACACCAGTACCAAGGCTACGGGAAACAATGCTTTGGCACACATCATTCCTCCATTCCATCGTCTGCACCAAGTGTTCAATATGGACCGTTGTTGACCATGCTTCCCACCATTACTGGACACATCAGAGATTGCAGGACAAGTTCAGAAGATGGAGGAACTCAACACAATGGGGACCATTGCTTCCTAAGGGGGGAGGAATGATCCAGGTGGATGTTGGTGGCCACCCACCTATCCCATTTGGACCCCCACAACTGTCTCTTTCAGTTTCTCAGTTTCCTTAATTATAGCACAGTTTACTATTTTTTGGCATTTTTTCGGGTCCTAAACTTCTAGAGCTGTTTTGAGGCCCTAAACGACGTTTTTTGGGAAATCTACCACCAACAATTTTTTTGTCTAAAAATTGTCTTTTCCGTCGTAGTCCTCGGAGAGATATTTCCAACGGGCTATCATGCGCGTCAAAAGGAGATAAGACGACCAATTCGCGACCCCGGGAAGTTGATGTACCAACTTACCCAAAAACGGGGCCCACAATTTGGCGTTTCATCTTCCAGGGTTAGGTTTTGGAATGTGAAGGGTTTTTCCATTGTTTGTCAACAATAAATAGGCCTTCGAGCCTCATTGTAACACAGTTCAGAGGCATGTAGCCACACATATCTTCTCAAAGATAAGCTACCATCGCCCTAGCTGGTTTATTTTCTATTTCCGGTTGTAAGCATATTTCACTAATTTCCATTAATGAAATGAAGTATTATTTCCGCTGCATCTTTGTGTATATGGTTATCTCTGTATTTTATTGCATTCCTGTTTAAATCCAGATCACTTTATTTGCTTCACTATATTCTACGCCAAAGTATCGGTTTCAACACTTTCCTTGAGTTTATTTTGCATCTCTTCTGACATATGAACCCGACTTCTACTCCTTGTTTCCCGGTCTTCACCCTCCAATGTTGCAAGTTGTCCCTTCCTATTAAGGGCATCTGCTAGCGCAATGTGTCTACCTGGTCTATACTCAATATACATGTCAAACTCTGCCAAGAATTCCTGCCAACAAACTTGCTTCGCAAAAAGTTTCAGTTGTGATGCAAAATAACTTGTTGCAATGTTGTGAGTCTTGACAACAAACATCTTCCCAATCAGGTAATGCCTCCACACATGAAGACAGTGGATGATCGCAGTCATCTCCTTCTCATGAACCGAATACCTCTGTTCTCTATCCTGCAACTTCCGACTCTCATACGCCATTGGATGCCATCCTACATAAGAACCCCTCCTATGGAAAAATCTGAAGCATCAATGTGTACCTCAAACAGTCTCCCGAAGTCAGGCAACTTTAGTGTCGGTGCTGTAACCATCCTTCTCTTCAAGTCATCAAATGCCTTTTGACATTTATCCGTCCAACACCACCTCTTGTCTTTCTTCAATAAGTCTGTCAGTGCCGATGTCACCTTGGAGTAACCTTCTACAAACTTTCGTTGGTAGTTGGTCATGGCCAAGAACACCCTCATCTCATGGACATTATTCGGTTCAACCCAGTCCTTAATTGCCTTCACTTTGCTCGGCTCCATCTGTATGTACCCTTGACCAAAAATATGCCCAAGGAACAGAATCTCGGTCTGAGCGAACACACACTTAGAATTCTTCAAGAACAACTGATTTTCCCTCAGTGCCTCGAACACCATTGCCAAGTGCTTCTTATGATCATCCATGTTGTTACTATACACCACTATATCATCCAAGTACACTACTACGAACGAATCCAAGTATGGTTGTAGAACATCATTCATCAAAGTGCAAAACGTGGCAGGAGTGTTGCACAACCTGAATGGCATAACAAGGAACTCAAAGCTACCATACCTTGTTACTATCATGGTCTTCTTCTCATCTCCTTCAGCTATCTGCAACTGATAATACCCATGCCTCAAGTCGAGCTTGGAAAACACTCGGGCTTTCACAAGCTTGTCAAAGCAATTAGCAGCCAATGGCAAAGGATACATGTTTCTCACCGTCTGCTTGTTCAATGCACGGTAGTCACAGCACATCTGTAGCTCATTGGAATCCTTCTTTCACTGGAACAATACTTGAGCTCCATAAGGGGACCTTAAAGGTCTAATGAAACCTGCATCAGCTAACTCCTTTAGCTATCGTTTCAATTCCTCCAACTCAAGCCCTTATAAATGATAAGGTGCTCTTTCCGGGGGTTGCTTCCCTGGTTCAAGCTCAATGCTATGGACCACTACACGCCTTGGTGGAAGCTTCTTCGATAGCTCATTGGGCATCAAATCCACATACTCGATCAGCACATCGGAAATCTTAGCTGGAATAGGCGTCTCCACTCCATCACCTTCGACTCCCTTGAACATCACCGCATATGTCTCCATATCTGACTCCTTCATAGCCATCTCCAAACTTAGTGCAGAAACATGTTGCACCTTGACTTTCCTCCTTTGCCTATGAGTGGGCAAAGTCCGAGTTTGTGACTGTCCAACCAGCACCACCTCATCACAAAAGGGGACAACAATAGCCCTGTTGCCCTTCAAGAAATCTTGTCCAAGTATAATATCAAAGTCGTTCATCTCCATCACTGTGAAGTCCAACTGACCCTTCCAGTCTTTTATCTCCATCGACACTTCATGTGCCAAACCCACCACCTTAGCTCTAGAGTTCACTGCCTTGACCTCCATGTTCGACGGGAGGATCATCAGTCTGACCTCTCTTGCCAACCTGTCGTCATAAAGTTATGAGTGGCCCTTGTGTCCACAAGAGCTTGAATGGTCTTGCCACAGACCATCAAGTCCACGAAACACAGACTGTTCATCCATGATTTTTCCATAACCTGTCCTTGCATACATACCCGTTCACTGCGTTCATCATTCTGCAATGGCTTCACCATCTATGAACCTTCTCTGATACCACTTGTCACACCCCCATTTCTTTTTTCCTTTAATTGGCCGGGTACGACACCGCTTAAGTAACCAACATTTTCCATTATTATGTTACTTTACGAACTACGCATTCCTTCATTCATATTAACCATGAAATACATTATAATGTGCAGAAACCATCATAATAACATGATAAACGATAACCAGAACACCAGCAATATGCAAGAGAAGAACTTTTTATTATATATGTGAGAAATAGTACAGTGGCCGGGAGCATCTCTCCACCGGCGTTCATAAACGAGGCTGGGCACTCACCCGTGCAAGAGCGCATAGTGGTCACACCACAACTCTCAACCAAGTATACACCATACAACACAACTTTGCCCAAATGGGCGAGTGAACCCGTGCACACCCGCACAAACCACAACCGAAGTGTCAACCGGCGGTCGGGCGGCTCACCCGCACCCTCGCCTTGAACGATCACCTGGGTAGCGGTTCACCCGCACCCTCACCTCGTGCACGCTCACCCGGCGGGCGGGCGGTTCACCTGTGCCCTCAACCTGTGCATGTCTACCCGGCGGGTAGGCGGTTCACCCGTGCCCTCAACCGACCTGCGCCTTCACCTTATCTCGTGTGCCTTTGCCCAGCAAGCGGGCGCATCTCCTTTACGCCTTGCTGCAGCTAACCTTGCGCACTTATGCGATGAATACTTGATTGTTCATGCTCCAACCAAGCGCTCCACCAATTCTTATACCCTTTCGTGTGTGGCGACCTCCTCTTGGCCGACCCACCAAACGCCATCGTTTAACCGCATGCAAACGCCCTCAACCGATGTGCGACACCCCTTCCTCAAGTCGGCTGCCCATTGCTCCTCCGCGTTCTAGCTTGCCTATAAACGACGGTCATGCCTTTGTCGTTTTTCCTAAGTGTGGAGGGCACGCGCCCGGCTACACAAGCACAGGGCATTACACTAGGGACTAGGATGTGGAGGAGAGAGCGTCAATATGCATAGGGGAAGGAAGAAGCGAAGGAGGGGGAGGGGTTTTTAGAGCTCGAGTGATGGGAGGTCATGGCGACCCAGCCTGAGGGGAGTGTGAGGGCAAGGAAACAAGAGATGACGAGGATGGGAGGCATGAAGGAAAGGCAATTTAAAACCCCTAGCCATGTGTTTGAGGGAGGTGTAAGAGTCACTGTGACAGAGAGAGCTCAACTATCCACCTTGTGGCCCTCGCCCTGGATTTCTCATGTGCCCTCCCCTTGAGCATGCGAGCAAGGATATTGTGAGGTCCCAGAGCTTTGGTCGACCTTTCAAGTCTCTTCCTCCTTGAGAGAAATAACTTGGTGGCAAATGTGAATTGTTATGCCATGGTAAAAAAGATCTATGACTAAGGCTTTATCAAAGATGGAAGGGAAGTTGGAATGCCCACAACCTCTACCTCTGTCGGGACATTGCCCATGGCCTATGTCATAATTCACGGTAGGATGATAAAGGTTAGAGGGAGCGGAGTGGGAGTCTGATAAAGTGGAGGGAACCTTGAGTAAAAAAACTGTCGCGAGGGTGTGTTGCTTGGAGTTGTATTGCCAAAGATGAGAAGCGAGAGAGCAAGGCTGAGATACTGGGCTGAAGTTCCCACAGAGGGTATTTTATGGCTTATTGATGAAACTTGGAGGAAGACTCACACTAGGTGGTGGTGTTGTCATTTGGACTAGGGTATCTTTGTAACCTCCAATTAAACACCCAGATATGGGGGGAGAAGGTCTCGTTCCACTAGCTGCAGAAATAACAGCAGCAATATTGCAATATCCATGGATTAGGGATTGCACCTATTTCTTAATACTTTGCCATGTTAAGAATAAAATACTCAACCATTTTAGAGGAAAACAGATAGGAATGGAAAATTTATTTGATTAATGAAAGTGTATATATTAATTATTTTTAGGCTAATTATAAACATTTTTATAATTAAAGAGAATGATATAATTTTTTATAATATTATAAATTTTTAATTATTTTTGAAATATTTTTTTAAATATATAAATAATTTTTGGATCATTTAAATTAGGTAGATTATATAATTAAAATTTGTAATCCCAATAAAAAACATAATATAATATATAACATGAACAAAGTAAAAAATGACATAACAACTGCTTTTATCCATAACATTTGATTTCCCAAATATCCAAAAATCTACGATTGACGAAATAATATGAGGGTGCACATCAAATTTAGATGACCAGTGTTGTGTAATTTTTCAATCACTTGCAAGTTGTTGTAGTTGTCACTTCCACGTTTATTGTGGGAATTTTCTATTATTTCTAGGTTTTAGATTTTTATTTTCAAGTTGTATTTATGTTAGTATGAGAGATTGATTGATAAGCGAGGGGTGATTAACAATTGATAATGGTTGAATATCGTTAACAATGGTTAATCATTGACAATGGTTGAATATGGTCAACTATGGTCTACTATTGTCAACCGCCGACAATGGTCAACCATTGTCAACATGGTCAACAGTTGTGAACCATTGGCAATATTCTATCATGGTCATCCATTGTTAACCATGCCCAACAATTATTGACCATTTTCAACCATTTATAATGGTCAACCATTTTCAAACATTGACAACGGTTGAATATGGTCAACCATTGTCAACCATGGTCAACTATTGTCAATGAGAATATTCCACATCAACCATTGTCAACCATGGTCAACTATTGTCAATCGTAGTTGAATATGGTCAACCATGATGAACTCTGGTCAGCCATGATCAAGGTCTCTATCATTGAATATTGTCAAACATGATGAAGTGTGATCAACCATGATCCAAGTCTCTATGGTTGAGTATGGGCAAACATGACCAAGCATGGTCGTATTTCGTCAACCATAGTCAACCTAGAAGATTCCATGCTTTACCGACTTCTAATAGCCAACCATAGTCAACCACACTTAGAATGGTCGAACATTGTCAATCAAGGTCTCTATGGTTGACTATAATAATCAATTAAGATGTCTATGGTTGATTATGGTCTTCAACCATGGTCAACCCTCTTCAACCATGGTCAACCCCATCAACCATCTCAACCATTAATGAAACCATTTTTGTAACATCAGCATTAACAATAATGTAAGCTTAACCATGGTCAACCTTGTCAACCTTGATCAACCTCGATCAACTTCATCAACCCTTGTCAATCATGGTCAATGAATCCACTATACTTATACATTATAACTAACACAACCATATTTACTAATGTAATTAATATAAACTATTCTACCATATTTTCTATTTTTATATGCCAATAAGCATATAAAAATAAATTCAATTAATTTATATGAACCACGTTACTAAAATTTAGATGTACTAATCTATAACATAATATAAACGAAGTTAAAAAAGAGAAAAATATGATATAAATTGTAATAGTTGGTTTTACACATAATTTTGGAGATGCCAAATATTCAAAACTCTACGATTGACAAAATAATCTCAGGGTGCATATCAAATTTAGACACCCAATGTTGTCTAATTTTTCCATCACTTGAAGTTTATTGTAGTTTTCACTTCCACACTCGTTGTGCAACTTTTCCATCATTTCCAGGTTTTAGATTTTTATTTTGAAGTTATATTTGTTTTAGTATGAGAGAATGATCGATAAGTGAGTGATGGTCAACCATTCATAATGGTTGAATATGGTTAATCATTGACAATGGTTGAATATGGCCAACTATGGTCTACTATTGTCAACCATTGTCAACAATTGTGAACCATTGACAATGTTCTATCATGGTCATCCATTGTCAACCATGCCCAACCGTTATCGACCATTTTCAACCATTTATAATGGTCAACCATTTTCAAACATTGACAATGGTTGAATATGGTCAACCATTGTCAACCATGGTCAATGAGAATATTCCACATCAACCATTGTCAATCATGGTCAACTATTGTCAATCGTAGTTGAATATGGTCAACCATGATGAACTCTGGTTAGCCATGATCAAGGTCTCTATCACTGAATATGGTTAACCATGATGAATTATGGTCAACCATGATCCAAGTCTCTATGGTTGAGTATGGGCAACCATGAACAAGCATGGTCATTTTTCGTCAACAGTAGTCAACCTAGAAGATTCCATGCTTTACCGACTTCTAATAGCCAACTATAGTCAACCACGGTTAGAATGGTTGAACATTGTCAATTAAGGTCTCTATTGTTGACTATAATAATCAATTAAGATGTCTATGGTTGATTACAATCAATAATTGTCAACCCTCTTCAACCATGGTCAACCCCATCAACCATCTCAATCATTAATGAAACCATTTTTGTAACATCAGCATTAACAATAATGTAAGCTTAACCATAGTCAACCTTGTCAACCTTGATCAACCCCGATCAACTTTATTAACCCTTATCAATCATGATAAATGGATCCACCATACTTATACATTATAACTAACACAAACATATTTACTCATGTAATTAATATAAACTAATCTACCATATTTTCCCTTTTTATATACCAATAAACATATAAAAATAAATTCAATTATTTATATGAAGCATGTTACTAAAATGTACTTGTACTAACATATAACATAATATAAAACAAGTTTAAAAATGACAAAAATATGATATAAATTATAACCATTGGTTTTACACATAATTTTTGGCATGCCAAATATTCGAAACTCTACGATTGACGAAATAATCTCAGGGTGCATATCAAATTTAGGCACCCAATGTTGTGTAATTTTTCCATCACTTGCAGGCTGTTGTAGTTTTCACTTCCACACTCGTTGTGCGACTTTTCCATCATTTCAAGGTTGTTGTAGATTTTCAATTCCACGCTATTTTGATGTTTGCATGAGAGAATCATCACTCCTCTACACTCGGCAAGTCTTTGCATGAAAGAAGTTGATTCTAATTAATCGACCTCTATTTCAATTGAATTCAAAAGATTTAAGTTAATTTCGTATCTATATTGGTAGCGACCAGTTTTTTTTGTGGTCATTAGAGTTATATTAATCAGAATTCAGTAAAATAATAATTAGTTGACTATATTTCTATCTGTGCATTAAATATCAAATAAAAAACAAAAAATTAATAAAACCACTAGCCCTTCTCATCACATGAAAGATATGTTTTCACATTCAGTCCTGAATAGCAGCGCAAAGCCAAGTTGAAGCTCTGATACCACCTGCAAGTATTCTCCCCAAACTCAAAATTGTAAGGTTGCCTGCCCATCCTAATGACATTGTAATATAATCTAGAACATATATTTACTCTCTGCGTGGATTTGCATATATACACCACTCACTCTGCATGGATCTGCAGGTTAGAATGGTTAGAGTGATTATCTCATTCGAATGTTTTGAGAATACGTGTATTAAGGTTTTAATGCATTACCTTTGAATTATTGCATGAAATTAGAAATTATGTGGAGGAAGATTCTGAGATAGACATTTTTAGGGTGATTTTAAATTTAAAGAATATCTTAAAATTTAATGGTAAAAAGAAGTTGAATTGTTTAACCTCTTCTGACCCTCAAATTTGATGATATTTCCAGAATCTACAATCGAACTGTCCTAAGTTCACGACATCGGGGTGGTACACACCAACATCAATGCTGCCAAGACAGGCCTTCAAGAACGTGAAGCTTGGCAATATGGGATTCTTAAATGTCATGCCTGTGTGAATTACAGTACTCGTCATCCATCACGGAGCGAAATGATGAGAAATGCCAACGAATTCAAGCAACAGGGGACTACAGAGGGTGCGCGGAAGGCATGCAACCAATGGATCAGATTCATGCGCTTCTCCTCAAGACCATGAGTTTGCGTGGGATAGAGCTTGCCTGCAATGGACGAGAAGGTAATGTCGGCCATTATCCTGTCTTGATTCAAATTCACCCTCACCTAACTATTGACATGCTACTCTCCAAGCCCAAGCACATGGTGCCGATCATTTTTAAACCCTTCTAATTTTCAAAATTCAGCATCCTATCACTCCATAGGCCTTCCAAACAGATACTATAGACATTAGTAGGGTGTTTCACAGAGATAATATATAGATATCAACATTTTAAAATTGATAGTTAGGTTCTGTACAGAGATATGATATATTGATATCTGATAAGGCAGGACTTTGAGAGCTGATCAATAATATATACGCATCAATTTTATTTATGGGGTCTTTAGGTTTGACAGTATCAATTTCTTTTATGGAGTCTTCCGGTTTGACAAATGATGGATGTTGGTGACTATTATTTAGAGATTGCTTTTCTATTCGATTTATGTAATCTGATTATCATTAAAATATATAGTTAATTTTGTATAGGTAGGTTTATATATCAATCACATAAATAATTACTTTAGTAGTATATTGTTACAATCACATTAAAACAAATAGTTGATATCAAACAAATAGTTCATATAGATAGATGTATTACAATCACACAACTACATTACTAAATATATTTAATTATGATAAACCTTATATAATAGATTTAATAATATATTAACATTGATTCAATTAATCTATTTAATTATATAAAAATATTTGATTGTTAATAATTATATTAAATATAAAATATTTTTATTATTATTATTTAGTTGTAATGTCCTAAATATTTTTATAATCATTATTATTATAATAAATCATAATGATTATATTTAAATATTATGATAAAATAATCATAATATTATATTAAATTCTAAAATTATAGATTTAGCATTATTATATTATATTTTAATAATTATTTTATTATATTTTTAAATATAGATATATGGTATTAATGTATAACTCTATATTAATAAATTCTAAAATTAATATGAAATACTAGGATTAATATTTAACACTCTAAGATTAAAATAACAAATTTTGGAATTACAAACTATAAGACTATAAATTCTAGGATACATACTATAAACACTAATATTAACATTATAAACCCTATAATTAATATTATTAACTTTAAAATTATAAACTTTCACATTAATATATCAATCTCTAAGTTTAATATATGAAACCCTAGCTTTATAAACCCTAAGATAAATATTAAACCCTAAGGTTAAAATTACAAACCCTAGGGTTAAACTATAAACCCTAAGATTATAGACCATAGAATTAAGATTATAAGCCTTAAGATTAATATTATAAACTCTAGGATTAATATCAAACCCTAATATTAAACCCAAAATTTGAAAATGTTGCAATGCCACATTGAAGAAATTGTACTATAATGTAAAATTGTATCAAACCCTTGGATTAATATTAAAGCCTAGGATAAATATTATAAACCCGAGGATTAAAAACCCTAAGATTAGTATTATAAACCCTAGGGTTAAAAACCATAAGATTAATACTATAAACCCTAAGACAAATATTATGAACCCTAATATTAATATTACAAATCTTAGGATTAATATTATAGAACCTAAGGCCTACATTACAAGCTCTGAGATTAATATTAAACCACATATTATAAACTCTAATATTACAACCTAATTTTGAAATTTTGTAATGTGACATTGAATAAATTACAATGTAATGTAATGTTTTTTACAATGATTGTGGCACTCATTCCCACACTAATAATAAGATTCATTTTATATTAATATTAAACCATAGGATTGATGTTATAAGCCCTAAAATTAATGTTATATACCCCAGTACTATAAAGTCGAGGATTATAAATCCTCGGACTAATATTATAAACCATAAGATTAAAATTATAAACTTTGGGATTGTAAACCCTAGGATAAATATTGTAAACCCTAATATTAATATTATAAACCCTAATATTAATATTATAAATCCTAGGAATAATATTGTATACCGCCAAATTATAAACCTTGAGATTAATATATCAAACCCTAGGTTTATAAACCCTAAGATTAATACCATAAACCAAAAGATTAATATTAAACCCTAAAACTAATATTATAAACCATAAGATAATATTATAAACTAGCATTAGTATTATAATATATTAATATTATGCAGCCTAGTTAGCCCAAAGTGATAGCTCAGTTGGTCCAAGTTGCTGTTGCTAAGTACCTTGTGTATTAGGAGGTCATGGGGTCAAATCTCGTTGGTGCCCTTGGAGTTAGGCCTTGCTAGTTTGGTCGACAAGTAGAACCCTTCAGGTTGATCTACTTGGATTTTCCTATGGATGTAAAGGTCACTTAGTGTCCATGAACCACCTTAAAAAAAATTATACACCCTAGGATTAAGATTATAAACCCTAACATTCTAAACCCTCATATTAATACTATAATCCCTAATATTAAAATTATAAACCATATGATTAAAATTATAAAACCTCACATTGTAAACCCTAGGACTATAAACCCTAATATTATGATGAATATTAGAAACCATAGAATAAACATTATAAACCCTAATATTAATATTATAAACTCTAGCATTAATATTATAAACATTGACATTAATATTGTGAACCCTAAAATTACAAATCCTACTTTTAATATATTAAACCCTATGTTTATAAACCCTATGATTAATATTATAAAACTTAAGATTCATATGAAACCTTAAAATTGATATTGTATACCCTCAGATTACTATTACAAACCCTAGGATTATCATGATAAATTGTAAGAAAATGGAGAAGATAATTAAGAACTAAGAAGAAGAACCCCTTCATTATTTCTCCCTGTTATTTTTATAATCGCATTGTGACCCTCTGTCTTCCAAACCTTTCAACTTCTTGGGAAGAATAACAATCAAAGGGAAATGTGCATCCAATGTATATTTTTCCTCTTATGTCAAGTTTCCCCCTCCCTAAGGGATCATAGTCTATTGATTGCCCCCTATCATTAGTTCCAACATTTTTATTAATGTAACACACCTCCCTTTTGTACTAAATTATTGTAAACCTAAGCTAAGTTAAAGCTAGGTGTGATATCCTCGCTTGTGTGTTAAATGTTTGTAAACCTAAGCTGAGTTAAAGCTATGTGTGATAGCCTCCTTTGTGGGTTAAACTATTTTAAACCTAAGCCGAGGAAAGATAGGTGATAAGTAATATGAAAAGAAAATGTGTTGTTAAAGAAATTAATAAAATAAATCACTTGGAGGGTGGAGCACCAAGAGAGACGATATTCTTGCCAAATCCCATGAGGAATGGGATAGAGATGAATCTTTCACGATAAATCTTCTAGATGTGATTCTAGATAAGCTTGGATGGATTGGATATCCATCGGCTGCATGAGAGACAAAGATGCATCAGACATAAGAGATTTGCGGGAGATAAAGACAAGCTTTTATGTGGAAAAGCCTCATGGGAGATGAAGACGAGATTTTCCAAAAAAGACCTAGGCAAATGGAAAAATCCATAAAAGCGAGACACCGCTAATGGTAACTAAACCATGAAAGAGGGTATTAAATACCCAGTGCATTGATCAATTGAGGATAGCTGATCCTTGGCAAGATCTTTGGCTCTGGGGGAATCAGAGGTGATTCATGGCTGGGTGGTGTTTCTCCTCCCTCCAAGTGAGGTTTTAGGTGGTTTCAGATGCATGGACTATTTGTATGATGATTCTTACTCTCTCTTTGTTATAGTTCCAGTTTGTTTATGAGAAGTTTTCCTTAATTTTCTTCACCATGAGAATGTTGCGTGAATTTCATATGCTTATGTATTTATAAATTTAATGGTGTTCCCCTCTATTCTGATGAGATTCACTTGTGTGGTATGGATTTTATATTAATCCTTACTTATTATGAAGTTAAATGATATAGCTCAAATATGTTGATGGTTGATTTCTTATCTCTATATTTATCTCCTATTGTAGAATGGCTAAATCATTCAGCTCGAGAGTATAGAAGTTGTGTTGTCAATGTCTATGAAAATGATTGTATGCATGTAAATTTTATTTCACTCCAGATAGCAATGAAGTAGTTGTTCAATGTAAACTTGAACCTTATTAAAGGTGCACAAGGAAAATAAAGTGTCTCTAACTTATGTGATATTATTTATACAATAAGACTTTGGTGCATACGAATAATTATGGGGTAATGTTGTTAGCTGTATAACGATGTAGTATTGTCTATGCCCTGCATGAGCTATATCAATAATATCCCTCATAATTATATTATATGCAATAGACCCAAATCAATATCCTATTATGTGTTAGTGAGGGGGTTGTCAAAGAGTTTAATGGATGTATTTTATGATTTGTGTTTTTCCTAACAAATGTAAAGGGTTAATTTGAATTATAACCTCTGACAACTCGATCTAAATGTTCTCACACTGGTACTAGTTGGGGGAGAGTGTAGGTATTCTTGCATGTGCATAATAAACAAGACAGTAGTAGATTTGCATGCCCATGCTAGCAGAAATAGATGTAAGAAAATGTTATCTTATTGTTGCATCAAGACATTAAATATATTTTAAGGGTTGCATGTAAAGAGAGCATGTGATATTACGCCCAGGGTATATGACTATATACCTTGATATTTCACAGGAGTTATGATCCTTGGTTCACTGAAATTGTGCCAAGTGTGAAATATTAACTGTAACTAAAACAAAAAATTTAAATTTATGGGGTGTAAAGGCTATTTTCCTGGGTGGGCTAAGCAGGTTCATTGCAAATGGTATCAGAGCACAAGTTCAAAACTTATGGCTTATGGACTCATCCACCTTCGTAAAATTTTCGTTGATAGGTTCGACTATACAAATTCCTAGAAGATCAATAACCCAAAATTTAATGGAGAAATTTAAGAATATGGAATTTCTTGCTGCCAAGGGAAATTAAGGTTCTTCGAAGAAGAATCCAAACATTAATTGAAGGATTAATAAAATATACTAAATTTTCTATATATATATAATATATATATATATATATATAATTATATATTATAACGATATCATTGGGGGTTTATGTGGGTTTTAATTGATTAAATTATGACATGTACAATCGACATGTTGAGATAAAAACTGCATAGGAAGAAAATGCATGTTGGGATATTACACTTGCTCACGATGATTAACAGTTATATTGAGTGAAGTCCTGGCCAACACCACCTCATTTTATTCACGCATTGGAAATTTGCGAAAATAGACTGTACCCAATGTATATATTCATTAAAAAAATCAGAGATTACAAATTCAACTTATTAAAGATTGCAGTTCTCTGCTAATAGGACATTCACTGATTTTGGAAGTTGTTAATTACAAAAACTATTGGAAGTTAACATTCTGCTGGACTATAAAAGAAAATTAGTTTAGCAATGGAAAATGGTATAACATGATTCCATAGCTGCACCTCGGGAAATAACTGCCACAACAAGCTTCCTCTTGTTGCTCCACCACTTCTTATAGAAGTCAAAACATTGTTATATACTATTTGCATAAACATGTCTCTATAGCCCACCCACTCCTTGTGAAACCCCAAATTCCATGAAAAGGACGGGCATGTTAAGTTTTGATTACGTTATGCTCTAAATCTTTTATGTGAGCCAACATCCAATTTCTGACACATTGTTGGAATTTTGATGGTGATTTCAAAACACAAAACATCAGAGAACAACTCTATGATATGATGGAATTTTCTGCTAAATTCCTTAACAAACAGGCAACACAAAACTGCTCTGTTTCAGCCCAAAAACTGATAATTTCGTTTTCTGGACTTGGTATTGCAGCAACAGGATTCTGGTGTTGCAGCAACAAGGAATAATACTCTGTTTCTGTTAACACAGAAAAAACAGAAAAACAGAAAACTGTGTTGCTGTAACTGGTGTTGCAGCAACAGGAAACTGGAAACTATGTTGCTGTAACCGGTGTTGCAGCAACGCGATTTTGGTGTTGCAGCAACAGGAAAAACTTCTGATAATTAAAATAAAACTCTTAACAGAGCAATACTCAGCAACACTAAAAACTGGTGTAACAGCAATGTGCAAGTGGTGTAACAGCAACACATAATTAACTTGTATTCATAAACAGTAAACAAACTGATACAAATTCATCTTCCTCTTGACAAAGGGATAACAATAGAAACACTTCAGTTCCAACAAATCTATGCTTAAGAGCATCTTCCTCCTAACAGAGGGATTCACCAAGGAACGTTTCTGTTCCACACAAATAACATCTACCTCTTAACAGAGGGATTTCAACATGCTTGCTTCCGAGGCACTTCAATCTGTGTATACCTGCAAATTGACACTGTTGTGTCTGCACTGCTGTGCATTACAAATAAGCAAAATACTCTGTCTCAGTATTGCTGTCTCAGCACTGCTGTTTCAGCACTCTGTCTCAGCACTGTGTTACAACAACTCTATCTCAGCACTGTTGTGCATAAAGCTTCATTCATGTGAGCTCGTGCTGCTGCACATTCTTTCTCAAAAACACAGAAATTATATTTCAGCACTACTGTACTGTATTGCAGAGAGATTAACGCTGTTTGCCACACACTCAGAGAAACAGAACTGCTGTTCTTTTCTGCTTGATTAATCTTCCTTGCACTTGAAAACAGAACTACTGTGCGTTACATTTATAGGAAAACAAATATCTGTTTAAACAATAAACTAAACAAAATATCTGCTGATATTTATCTGCATATTTATTACAAAAGAGGTGGTGATGACTTTCACGGCAAAAATAAGTCGGTTGTCTGCAGGGGATTTAATTCTGAGTTTAAAGCGTATTAAAATTTCAGAAATATCGGTGGACTTTTGCGGCTTCCTGATAATCTGAAATTAATTGCTAAAGATTAGATTTCGTTTTAGCATTAATCAGATGCAGTTGGAATTAAATTCCAACACATGCGTGTATGGGATAAAGGGTGCAGTCGGATAATCAACAACACATCGGAAGGCGATCAATAAGACCATGAAAGCCGACCACGGATGGAATGACGCCCTTAAAACATAAGTTCATTCCATTAGGTGCGAAAACTGCTTCTGCCTTCTAATTAAACAAGAGAAAAAATACAATGATGAAAATGGTATCATAAGGGTTGAATGAAGGAAGTCATAGGCTTCTGCAAAAACTGTAAGACGATTGGTTGCTATATTGTTTTACAATCGAGATAATTAGAACTTAGTCTCCTCGTGGGCGATATTGCCCATGTGTAACATCCGTTTATGCACACCGATGGATAGGGCAAACACACCTTCCCAAATTAAGTGGAGAAAATCACGATGGTAACTGATGCTTTTCTTGCTACCTTTGAGGTTGTTTTACCACATATGCAGACAAAATCAAGATTTGGTCCAGTAAGGCACAAACGCCCAGGTGGATGATGCATTATCCTTATGCTTTGTTCTTTATACACTACCGTTCCTTATTGACTATGCTTATTGTTTCCTTTTGTGCATTGTTCAGATTGGTGTATCTTTTTTTTTTCCATTGAAGGATCGGCAAAAAGACCGCAACACTATGGTTTGCCCTCTCTTGTTGCTTTATTATAGAGTGGTAGGTATGTGAGTTGGCCACAAAGCCAACACTACTGTTTCCCTGGAAGGATTACAGAAATCCAAAAACTCGGCTTGTTTTTCCTTGTCGATTATTGATCGAATGGAAGGTGTGGATTTGGGATAATGACTATTCGCATGTGCATCATCGCCTTAGTTGGATAGCGATTATCCATTTATGAACTTAGATAAAATCTGGAAGATAATGATTTCCCTACTTTGAAACTACGTTCTCCATTCATCAATGCAAAAAGCGAGTTTGGATTTCTATGCTCTACATATACAAATGGCTAAGTAATGTTTCCATTGATTTTTGTTTTTTTTTTCTGAACAAGATCGATATATGTTAATATAAACATATCCTTTTGAAATATAAATAAATTAAAAAAAACAAATACAGAAGCACACACGATGGTTGTGAATCGTCTTCTGCATATGCATGTAGTAAGTTTTGATACAAAAATTGGGATTGACAGATCTGGTTAAGTTCTTCCTAGCAGAATGCAGAAGCACTCGTGGTGTCTTGATATTGAACAATCTTCATCTTAGTGAGTCTGTAATGTCTAGCAGGTTGCGCTAACCTTATTTAGGAGTCAAAGTTAGCTAGAATGATAAGCGAGCTTCATGGTGAATGAAAATTCTGGTGTTGTAAAAGTTTAGAGAGGAGGTAGAGCTGGAACTGTTTTCTATTCTGAAATAGAAATCGACTTTGTTTGATCCCTCTTTTAACCCAGGAATGTGGTGAGAACATGAAATTTGAACGGGCCCGATCAGTAATATGGCCTCTGTTGATAAATGATGGATTCATGAAAAAGGTAAGACACTCCATATTCACAAATTGATTTAAAAAACTCGTTGTAAAATTACTAGAGCATTTTTGGTTTTCAAAAGCTGTGTGTGCTCGCAGATGAATATCAATTTTGTGCTTAAAAATAAAAATAAAAAAATAAGCCTTTTGGTACAGCTGTTCATGTTGAGATTATGGAATTTAAACGTTTCACTAAGAAAAATTATCTTGGACAAATATAAAATATGCGAAAAGTTAGCCCTCGAGGTCGCGGAAATATACTTGGAAATAGTGATATGCATAAAAATCGTGGTGTATTAGAAAAACAAAATGCTCTCTTTCAGTCACACAAACCATCTACTAAAAAACGTATGGTTACACAGATCTGAGAAATAGATACGAGTGGGAAATGTGTATACTGAGATTTTACGGTAATTACAAAATAAAACCCTCTATTTGAGGCACACGAACTCTCTACTTAAAAACGCACAAATTGAGAAATGTAGGATGGTAAAAGCACAATTTTTAACGTAATTATAGATTGTAATATGATATGTAAGTGCATATACTTATATTAAATGGCAGAATTAGTAAAATGGGCAAGTGAGTAAACTCTATAGTGGAATTTTTTATTTTTTTTAGTCAAAGTGATTCCCGATACAATCTCAACTTTAGAGTATTATTCATGGTGATATGGGAAACTTAAAAAGAAGGAAAAAATTGACTCGAAAAAGTTATCATGTTACGAAAAACTATTGAAAATTATTTTATATCAAAGTTATGAATTTTGGACAATATCAAATTATGAAGTTGTGAATGTAAAGGAATGATTAAAAATGGTCAACCTCCAAATCCAATCATATTTCATTCTTTTAATATAATTAAAGATTATGTAATATAATATTTCATTGCCTATAAGCTTATCAAATGCTCTTCTTTGTCTCTAAGTTATGATCAAACTTATCCACACTTCGTGCAAACATAGCTACACTCACCACACCATGATATCACCATACATATCTTCATTCACCACATCATGATACAAATTTACAATGTAGCTCTCAAAATTCTATATTTGGACACTACCCAGCTAGATCCTTCAGATTTACAGGTTTTAGAATATTGATATTGTTTTTCCCTATTATGGTCCAGCATGAAGAATTTGTTTCTAAAAATGTTTGCTTTGTAAGGGAAAATTCTACATAAATCTTGATGAATGAATTTATCCATTATTTAATGGTATATCAAAATTTAGAATTGTTGGGGTACGTGCTACATAGATAAGAAAACTCTTTTGGCAAGACTTGGAAATACTATATGGAAAAATTAGTTCCATGAGTTTGAGAAAATAACTACTTATTTGGAATTGCATAGAAAAGTAAAATCGCTATGTGTAATGATTTTTACATATGAGCAAAGGCAGTTTTCTACCTGGAATTCTAGTTTACTTTAGTGGGTTGATTTCTTTCATGTAAATCTCCAAAATAGTCATGCTTGAGCATGTGGAGATTGTGGTATCAGAAGTGAAGGTAAAATACATGTATATGCATAATAGCAAGTAGATGTGCATAAAAGGAAACTTGGGAAAAATTGGTATTATGAATGACGAAGAGAAATTAGAAAGTTTTGCTTAAAACCTTTAACATAATTTCTACCCTTGGATCAATGTCCCAAACCATGACATGAACTAGTTGATGAACCATGTGGAAAACTATATTGGAATTGAATGTTCCAATAGGTAAGAGATTTAAATGGTGATTGGTACAATTGCAGTATAGATGCATGGCTAAATAAAATCACCTAACACTAGAAAAGAATATTAGATAATAAACAAAACCATGGTTGTATCATTGTTGTATTGTTATGCAATGATACATATACCCACATATTGTCATGAATTGTATGTGTTACTATAGTATGGCTGAGTGGCTATTCGGATAAACATGTTTTAAAAAGGACCATGCATAGTAATGAGTCATATGAATCTTTCATGTAAACACTTTTTGATGAATTCTAGTATCGATAGTCTCTTACATGTTGAAAGAAAGTAAAATTCATTGCTCAATAATCATAAATATGTTGGTTACACCAATGCCTATTAAAGGGGAGTATGTTCTATAGAAGAAAAGAGTATGATTGACCTAATGATTATATTGGTGTAGTATGGAGTTGTTGTGTTGTGATAGACTGTATGTTTTGTTGCTTAGATGTTGGGCATAGTGGCATTGAGCAAGGATCGGTGGTTTTGACTTGTAGAATCAATGTTATGCAACTATCAATGCTTACAAACATGAATAGCATGTAGAAATTTGGTTTTTTCCTCCATGCAGGGGATTTGAGTTGCTTGAACTATATTGAAGTTATATTTTGTTATCATACATGCTTGGGTTGTTATGTGCCAATAGTAAATAGGTAAAGTATGCATGACTATGTTAAGAGTCAAGTTGGACAAGGAAATTGAAGGTTATTAATCTTACTGACAGGAAAAACCTTATAACTAAAGTTGTTAT
Organism: Pinus taeda; assembly: GCA_000404065.3. Taxonomy (NCBI): domain Eukaryota; kingdom Viridiplantae; phylum Streptophyta; class Pinopsida; order Pinales; family Pinaceae; genus Pinus; species Pinus taeda. The sequence continues at coordinate 12,644 of APFE030262625.1, read as the reverse complement.
AGCATGCAATACGGAGCAAATACCTTAAAAGTAATGTTGCTCGATTTTGTAATGCATATGGGATGAAGATATAATTACTTGAGTGGCACGCTTACATACGTTGCCTTCATGAATGCAAGAATCACAATTCTCATAAAACTAGACTATGATTTTGGTTAGAGATTAAACTATCGTCATCATGTTATAAAAACAACTTATAAATGGTATAATTGTTATGAAAGTATTATACCAAACTAAAGGATGGTGGGAACATGTTATAGTATAAGGCTATATAACCTACACAAATTTTCATTCAAATTAATATTTTTATTAATGCATCTACATATAGTGTGATTTGTTCTTTGTTGGAATAAAGTATGGTTAAGGGGAAATTTAACTTAAACAGATTTCCAGGACATATGCATCTTTTGATGGATATGCATAATAGAACCTATAAGTACCCCTGAGTGCAGACCATAGTAATTGATGAAGAAGCAAAAATGGTATGGACTATTGGGTAAATTAAATGGTATTTAATAATCTATTGAAAGAGGTTGATATCATATCAATTGAAATGCATACATTGTATCAATAAATTTTGAGAGGTCCTCTTATTGGGTTGCATTGATAATGTGTTTGGACACCATATGAAATGTTGTGTAATTCAAATAGGAATTCATAAAATAGATAACTCATCTTTTGGTCAAGGGTGATTTAATGTTAAAGAGGAATTAACATGTAAGCACCCTGAGATCATAAACACCTACAACTAAGAGGGTGTAGGATTGAAAGTAGTAAAAACTTTCAAGTATAACTACGCTAAAGTATGCATGGTCAACAAGTTATTGAGGCATACAAAGGGAAATAATAAATCATAAGGGATGTATTATGATCTATATGTGAGCTAATAATCTACTTTAGGACATTAAGCAGAAGGTATGATAAAAATATGCATGAATACAATAGTATGCTACTGATATTGTAACCAAATGAAATCTGGAAATGATCTGCACCTGACCAAAATTTCTCTAATTTCAGAAATGAACCATGCTCATACAAATTCCTTGTCAACTGAGCACATTTGTTTTAATTGAGAGAAAAAGAATGTTTGGTATGATACTAACATTGTAGGAAAATATGTGGAAAAAGTTTCGTCAGGCAGGTGATACCATGGGAATGGTATGATTGGATGTAGCACAGATGGTATTATGTACTATCGTATTACATCTGTTGCATGAATAAAAAAATGATATGTGTTTTGGTGTGTATAATATACCTTTTTTGGAAGTATGCATAAAGACATTAGGTAGATGTCTAGCTGGGAAACCCACTCGGAGGTTACACAGAAAAAGGAAAGTAAGATTGGTATAACTAACCATAGTTAATTACAGTTTGGCATACATCATAACATTATGATGAATATATATTGTTATGTGAACTGATCTGTTATGACCTTGCAGGCATATTAATGTGGAAAATATGCTAACAGATGTATTATATGTAGAGAGATTGCAAGAAGTAGGTTTTTGAAAAGAACAAAAAGGCTTGAAAGAATGCAAGCAGAGAACATGCATTCTTAGGATAAAATAAACGATAAGAAATAGTTGCTTTAATAATATTAAGTAACAGACTATGATATATATCATAGTTAAAATTTTTCATCTATAAATTCTCACAAATGGTTTGAACATTATTACAGGTAGCTATGAAATGAGGAGCACTCTTGGTGGCCACTGTATCTATGGAAGAGAAGCACTCCTTATGATCAATGTACATCAGAAAAATTACATCAGATGGAAGAGCCATGAGAGATGTTTATTCAGAAACTAGCTACCTGTGAATGAGGACATGATGCAGTGATACACCAAGGATGGTGTAAAATTTAAAGGGGGGATTATGTAACACCCCTCCCTTGTGTACTAAATTATTGTAAGGGGGAAGTAGGTATTCTTGCATGTGTATAATAAACAAGACAGTAGTAGCTTTGCATGCCCATGCTAGCAGAAATAGATGTAAGAAAATGTTCTCTTATTATTGCCTGAAGACATTAAAGATGTTGTAAGGTTTGCATGTCAAGAGAGCATGTGATATTACACCCATGGTATATCACTCTCTACCTTGATCGTTCACAGTAGTTATGATCCTTGGTTCACTGAAATCACAATGACTGTGAAATCTTAACTATAACTAAAACAAAAATTTTAAATTTATGGGGCCTAAAGGCTATTTTTGTATGTGGGCCAAGCATGCTCGTTACAATTAATGAAAATAAACATTACATTATATAATAGAGTTTAACGTTACAACATCAATACCAACACCCGAAAAGTGGATGTTCTTAAGTAGGTTGCAAAATTGGGGGTAATGAAAGGGGTGTCATAATCGCCTTTCCCTTCAAGAACACCATTTTCAATGTTCTACTATCTATAGGTCCATCCTATGTAGAATAAGGGATATTCCACTTTCATATCAGCAACATTTTCCATGTACTTAGTTTTCACTTCCAGAAATATCATTCATTTCTCGTGGTCTAGTTACCTTCAGATCTCTTAGCATTCCAACAGATTTCTAAATGGTTTTCTATTGCTTCATAATGCTTGCATAGGGAACAATTTCAACACATTGATTTCTCAGAAACACTCATTGCACTAATTATTTAAATGAGTATGTACATGAATATTTAAAAACCAATTCATTATAGTCTCCCTTTCCTTGTAGTCACATACCTTCCAAGTTCATGCATCGCCTTCTCTACCTCCCCATTCCTTCAGGTGATCCATTGCTTGGAAAGGCTTCCTCACATAGGAATAGTATTGGGACTTATGGAGTCTTATAACCAAGGCATCCATCTTACTTTCTCTAAGCACATAATACATTTGTCATAACATCCCTCATTTTGATCAATATATGCCATAGGGTTCCATTGCCACCACAATGGCATTGTTCATATGATTTTCAACTCCTTAACCATGATCTATCGTTCCTGGGTAGAACATCATCTCACTTGTATCACAAACATACATTTTCAATGAGATTAATCATAATAATTTAAGTCAATTATTTTTCATTTTCCTTTTATTTTCCAATCTTTATTCATATAGGAATCATATGTCATGAATATGCTCTGCTAATGATGTTTGAATATTACATATGGTACTACTTCGTATTCATTATCACAACCAAGGCCATTTCAAATTAAATCTTTACTTTCAATCAACCAAATAGTGTTAATTTTTCATATCTATATAT
>APFE030262624.1:169746-210507 GCA_000404065.3 Pinus taeda | reverse complement strand
TTCTTCCCTATATGCTTTATATTTTCACTTTCTTTCATAGACAATGAAATAATATGAAGTCACTTTATTACAGTGTTGGTACATTACAGTTCAAAAAATGTTGTCACTGTTACCATTTAACTTCTCCAGGGATAAGTTGTTACCAGTGCTATTTGGCATGCAGTTCTTACACCATAGAAAACGATTTTGTCAATATATCCTTTTTTATTGGCTGCTTTCAGACGCCAATGCCATCTAGCTATTAAATTGTATTTTTGAATTATATATACCTGAGATCATACAGTTGAAAGGAGTTAACAAAAGTGTAACATTGATCAGCGAAGAACAGCGGTGGTGTTGTATTTAACAAAATTAATATGTTCATATTCTAGTTTAAAAGGTTCAATATGATAATGTCGTTCCAAATCAGTGTTACGTGATGTTCTGGTTAAAAAAAATCAATATGATATATGTGCTCCAGACCAGTGTTATGTGAGGTTGGAAATAGTTTAATGCTCATATTTGGTTACTGCAGTTGACTCATTGTATTATTAATGTATCTAGCTCAACGTCACTCTATTTCTGTCACTCGCAAGAATTAGCAATAACGTCACTATATTTCACCAGGAAATTTGCAAGTGAATAACCATTTTGTCAATTTAAAGTTACCGAGAGGAGAGTGTATTAAATTAATTAATTTAGGTTTATGATGGGAGTGGAAGAGAAAATTTATAACGCATAGTCATGTGGTTTCATAGTAACAATAACACACATAATTGAAGAAGCTGCTTTAAACTGTGAGAGAGTAACTCGCAACAATTAAGTTTGGAAAAGTAAAGTAAAATAAAATAATGGTGGGTGTTGAAATTTCTGCGTGGCTGCCCAGCAATTAATTAAAATTAAAATAAATAATGCAAGGTGTGGAGAACTAAAATGCCCAGCAATTAATTAAAATTAAAATAAATAATGCGAGGTGTGGAGAAATGAAATGCCCAGCTTTTAATTGCGCTTTTCTGTATTCGTCATGCCGATAACCGACCTATAGCCATCACGCAGGTGAGCATCGATTTACTGCGTTTTCTATAAAACTTATTCATGTGATTTTTACTATCTCGCGCCACGTTTACCCCTGCTCGACTTGCCGACAGTCTTCTGTTTGAGCGTGGCGACGTTGCATGCAGTTTTTACCTCCCACCTGTCATCACATGCCTGCAAAGTTGTCGACTTTCCATTTGGTTGAATACTTAACCAGAAGCTGTTAAGCTATCTCAGTTCTGCGAGGTTTGCCCGTTACAAATACATGGCGTTCGCTATCAGACCGATGAGAGCATGTATAATGCCGTGAGGAGGTTCTGGAAGATGAAGTATGATACGCTCAGGGTTCCACACAAGATAACTTCTCAGGAAGCAGATGCGACTGTGGTGTTCGGAGAGGGGGAAGAGGGTGCGCATTTGTTAGATCATGATCTGTATGTCGATGGAGGATCTTGCACAGGGTATGCGAATCACAGTAAGTGGGGCTCCTTCATATAGGTTGCAGAGTGCGATGGATAAACTACCTGCGTCCCGATCTGAAGAGTGGATGTGAAACTGTGCAGTTGGATGTCCATTGTAGCAGATAAAGTTTGAACATGTATAGAATTCTCCAAGACTATACTCAAAGGTATGCTAGATTTAATGTGTGATGTCATCCACAAAAGTATGAATTTTCAGTTTTTAGAAGTATGAATTTTCAGTTTTTAGAATTGCAAACTTGCTGTACAAGTAGAACAAATTTATTGGAATGTGTGAATATAGATATAAATAATGGTACTATCAAGCCTGAAAAATTAGCTCAAGTGGTTTGATTCACCACTATCCTGGAATCCTGAGCAAGCTGAATCGTTTTAGATTTCGCTCATTGTTTTTCCAAGTCTCTGCAGTACCTGCATAAATTTTGTAATCGCCCATTAGTTGCAATGTGCAATATGCCACATAATACACATGATATATAAAATTACATAGCTGATAGTAAGATTCAGAACAAATCTGCATGATCTGCAGCTTGCTCTAAAACTGTTTGCCACTCATAAAACATGAAGAATATTATGATATTTTTTAAAACCAAAATAATAGAATAATTCTGAATAAAAGCTAAACAATAAAAATTTTATGGCCTCACTCGAATTGAATTACCAAATTCCTCTTTTGAACAAAAAGATAAATAGAATAGTATAAAATAGTTATCCTGCACCCATCTTATCTATACAATTTGTCCAAACACCTGCAAAAAACTAAAACGTTCTGAATATGCGTAAAAGCTAAAACGTTCTGAATATGCGTCTTTAACGTACTAACCAAATAGGAATCTTATTCTAACTGATTGCATTCAGAACCGACTCTATGTCTGCCTTCGAATTGTTCGGTTATTTCGACTTTTCAAATGTGTGGTTTGGAAACGACTCGCTAGAATATATATATATATTTATTTTAAATCATAACTCACTAGAATATTTTTAGATAAGCTGGAAAATTGAGAGCAAGGGTCTTTTTGATAGGTTGCTTGCTCAAATCCTCTACCTGGAAATTCAGGATGGATATGTGAGATAACTAAAGCTTTTGTTAACTTGGGTACAATAGGAATAACCACAAAGTCTAAGCAGTAGGAATGGATACTGTTTTCTTACACAAATTTTACCCTGAAATCGTTGCAGAGCTGTTAATGAAATTCTCATTCTATGAAAAAAAACTATTAAAAAAAAAAAAAAAACTTATAATTATAAAGCCCAGCGACATAAACGAAATTTATGTGGAGCTGAACTTTTTAAAGAGAACAGAGCAGAATTATGACAAAAATGAATGTTAAAAATAAATAAATCAGATGTTGGATTTACCTGAACAGTTGAATTCGGGCGTGGAGAAGGCAGGATGCTTTTTGCACATCGATCATATTCAAATACCAGGTAACTTCGGCTTGCACGCAAACGTCTAGCTTTACTGTTGTGGTTCCTGTCACCTGTTCAAACAAATTAGTAACTTCTGCATGAGAAGAGATGATAAACAGCTTAAGGGTGACATTAATGATATTCAAATACCAGGTAACTTCGGCTTGCACGCAAACGTCTAGCTTTACTGTTGTGGTTCCTGTCACCTGTTCAAACAAATTAGTAACTTCTGCATGAGAAGAGATGATAAACAGCTTAAGGGTGACATTAATGAATTTGCTGATTTGTTTACAGGTCGATGACGTTAACCTGATGAAGTTCAGGGGAGCATCCGGCATCTATTCCCAGCCCTGGAATAATCTCTGTGGGAGCGCGCAGTGAGACGTTAACCTGATGAAGTTCAGGGGAGTTATGAAGACAGAGATCTGGGATTGGGATTCTCATGCATGCAGACACCGAATCAACATGCAGACCGACACCATCAAGCATGGAACATGTGTCGGCAACTTGAGCTGAGTAGCTGAGCTACTTATAAACTAGTTTGTAGTTCATACATTTAGTTCTAACATTAAATGTTAATGAATTAATGCTATCTTTGCACTAGCATTATTTCACTGATGCGAAGCTCTAATAATTAGCCAAAACATTAACCAAAACATTTTCCTAAGTTTTCAGGGCTCATACCTCGTACTGAGGCCAAATAAGACGATCAATCTAGCCATTGGTTACACGCATGGCAAAGTGGGACATATCGCCATCGGTTAATGTGAAATGTGGAAAAACTTTGGTTAAGTGAAAATAAATTTATTGATTGTTGTGCCGAACTAATGCCAGGGACTAAAAACCGATTACTATAGTCCCTGCCAGCCCGGAGGGCAGGGACTAAAAAGAAATATGATTGTGGTCACGAACACCATCTTTTAAGAGATCATTACATAATAGAACAAATGTGATAATTTTATAAACCTTAGTATTAATGAAAACTTAAGAAACTAAATTATTGATGGCCCTTATGGCCTTTATAAGCTTGTTGAATGTATTCTCTTTTTGCAATAAATTAATGGTAATTGTGAAAATTTTATCACCAAATATAGACCTTCATCTTGATAATGTGTTTGCTATTGTTATATCATCCGTAACACGTGAGTCATCTAATGGAGCATATTAATATCTCTATAACTTGAACTCTAAAATTTCTCTCATGATTTTGATACATATACCTTAGATACTATGAAGAATGTGTTCTCCCCAAGGCATCCATAACAATCAAAATCATGTATTTCCTCTATTGACATCATTCTCCTTCACTTTACATGCTTTATGCACATTATTACGTAGTTCATTTTATACTTAACCATTCGAGAATATTTAAACATGTATAACCACATTTAATTCATAAACATTGTGTAATTTACAAGTATCAAAACAAAGAATAGATAAACATAATGTAACATTTATAATTAAGAAATGACACCAATTAGCTGTAGGCCTCAAATGTTCCATCTAGCCATATATTATATTACTCATAATTCTCTCATTAGTGGCTAACATTAAGCTAAGGTTATGAGAAAATTGGGGAAAATAACTACCTATAGCGAGATATGTTCACGACTACACCAACTTTGTAATGGGTCAAGGTACCTTCACTCCAACAGTTTCTCATCCTCATTTTTTATAGGCAACCAAGGGTGAGGCACCCCATTCTTTGCAATTGTTGTCCATGAGGTTGTGTAGCTACACTTCTATGCTTCATTACACAAGATGTATTAAAATTGAAAACTAGGGGCAAATTCCACTTTGAACAACTCATTTAATGGAGATGATAATTGAATTGAATTCCACTTTTTGAGATGACAAGAATTAACATAAAAATCATCAAAATTGGACAAGGGAACATGCATTTTTGAATTATAAGCCCACATGTGTATATTTGATCAAGTCATCCTTAAAGAAATTCTGTTAGGATATTCCGACACATAGGAAACAATTAAGTATAACTTGGTCTAGTGTAGAGTTAGGTAACGTGTGTTTCTTTACTATGTATTTTTGTAACTTACAATCCGACAGTCACTATATGTTCTAGACATGAAGTGATCTGACGGTTCATTCTGTCCTCGGTATTACCGACACTTGATCTGTGCCTTAACACCCAATCGGTCCATGATCTCTATTTAAAGAGCATTGAGGGTCATGTGTAGTGTGATCGTTCATGAGAGAAGCTTATGTAATTTTTCTTTTATTTATTAATAAATTGCCTGAAGTGGCCGCATTGGCTTAGGCCATGGATTGTTTCCCTCTCTGATGGTTTTAACCACCTCAAGAATACTAGTGTATTGTTCTGTGATCTGTTTTTGAGAGTTGTCCTTTGTTGTTCTATCTGATGAACTTACTCTGTAAATTCCTCAATGGTATCAGAGCTATTTGAGGGTCGTATCCATTGGTGATCCAAATGTGAAGCTGGTAGAACTACATCTGGATGTTGTTTATTAGATCTACTATTTTTTATTGCTTTCGGGCTGAAAGAACTTCTTTACTATGTTAGGAGCATCTATTCTAGTGAGGAACCCCTTTCGTTTCACACGAAAAGGTTTCTGGTAGCCCTAGCTACGCCATTTTTAAGATCTCGAGGTATACAGTCTTAATTTGTAGCTTTAGTTATTCATCTCTCTGTTTATTTTGGTTTATTTAGCTCTTTGTTTTCTATTACCAGATATATACCTTTCATTTCTACGTATGCTCTTTGCCCGCTACTCTGTGCAATCTCGGGAAATTAGAAAGAGAAATGAATGATTTTTCTCATGTGTATGCTCTTTTCCATCGCACCTTAGTGTAATCTCAGGAAATCAGAAACATTGAGTAAAATATTTAGTTTCTGGTGAAAGCTAACATTAAGCAATAAGGTTTGGTTCTTCTTTTTTTTTTGCATGTTTGTGTTGGGTTGTGCGGTTTTTTGTTTTGTAGGAAAAAATATTTTTGTCAAATAAGCATGCGTCCCAAAGATTTAGTGACTAAAAAAAAAAGCACTTCCTCTTTTCCAAAAATTACTAACCTTTTAAACTAGCTCAGTTGGTCCAAAGTTACTTTATGAGAATAGAGGTCTTGGGTTCAAGTCTTTCTTTTCCTTGAGTTAATTTTTCAAAAAACACATGTATCTTATATTTTAAAGTTACTTTATGTAAAAGTGTTCTCACCTATTATAAAAATATAGCCACTTTAAATTATAAAGTCTCTTTTCTTTTTCTTGAGTTAATTTTTCAAAAAACACATGTATCTTATGTTTTAAAGTTACTTTATGTAAAAGTGTTCTCACCTATTACAAAAAGATAGCCACTTATAATTCTAAAGTCTCTTTATCTTTTATTTAAGTTACAATTTAGTGAGTAGCTCATAAAGTACCATTATAAAAGTGATTTTCATTTATTTATAAAAGTGGGTCACATAAAATCTTTTTTAAAGTGAGCTCATTAGATTAAGTTGGAAGGGGGTGGGGATGGGGATTTTTTTAAATATAACATTATCATTCACTTTCACACATTTACACGCTTCATCAGCATCTTCAACAACTTGTCTTCAAAAATTCATAACTTCTTCATCCGGAAGTCATTTTCAGAGCCTTTTTTTATAATTGGCCTAATTTTTCAAGAATTTTCCATTGGAACACTTAGTTTCAACATCTATAGCTTCAATTTCTGTTAAAATAGAAAGTCCATGCCAAGTTATTCTTGACAGAACCAACTACTTCCAATGGTGGTCCTATATTATGGATTTACTTAGAACTAAAGGTGTTTACAAAATAGCGTAGGCCAAGAAACTAAAGATAAAGATGAAGATAAGGTAGCCAAATGGGAAAATAGGCAAGATCAAGCACGCGAGTTGATAGGGATGTTTATATCTCCAGACCTTAGATTCCATATCGTAGAACGTGATACCCCTAATGAAACAATAAAACGTATCACTAAAGTTTTTGGAATTAAAAATGAAATTAGAGCCCACAAACTCGAAAATGAGTTGCTTACATTGAACCCCGATAATTTTTATTCCATTGAAGATTTTTTGTCCAAGTGCAAGACCCTTAGAATTCTCTTGGAAGGTGTCAAGGTTAAGAAAGAGGATGGTAGGCTTATCTATTCCATTCTTACTAAGTTGGGACCAGTGTACTCTGTGTATGTTTCCACCTTCCATTCTACTAGAGAAGCCTTTATCTCTCAAGGACAAGACTATAAGTCACCCTCTTTTGATGCCTTTTGTGATTCTTTAATAAGAGAACGAGAAAAACTCTTACATCTTGGTCTTATTAATCTTGGAAAATCTTCTAAGAAATCCTTAGCCACACAACAATAACCAAATTCAAAGAATCCTAAGAATTAGTATCCTAAAAAGAACAGTCCTAAACTAAACAAGGGTCCTAAGTAATTTCAGTCTCAAAATGAAAAATAAATTGAACAAAATGATAAGGCAAATAAAAACAAAGGTAAGAAGACTGATAGACATTGCCACTTTTGTAATTGAGATGGCCACCTAGAATCCAAACGCTTTAACAATATGGAAGCCTTAGAATTGGCAATGAAGAAGCATAACATCCATTTGGAGTACTCTTCAACTTCAACTTCATCTTCAAGAATAACACTTTCTGCATGTGGTTGTCAACCATCTCGATCTGGTTATGTACTAAATGTATCTTCTTCTCTCATTGTCATGAGTGGCTCATTGATTCTGGAGCTTCTTATCATATGGCCAAAAATAAGGCCATGTTTTCTTCTTTAAATTACTGTAACACCAAAAATATATATGTTGGTGATGATAGATCTCGTAGTGTTGTAGGGATTGGAATTGCTCATCTAGACAATGGTCAATTTAATTATGTATTATGTTTTCCAACCTTACCTTGCAACCTTCTATCTATATATCAGGTCACTCATTCAAGTGAAGGTAAAACCATTGAATTTTCACCACACGATGTTGTAATTAAGGAGCTAAGAGATCGTAAATATATTTTAGCTACTAGCATTGCTAATGATTCTACACGGTTGTATAAGTTTAACAACATTGGATCATCAAATCTTCCCTTGGTATTTTTTGCTCATAATGATGAAGTGAGCAAACTTTGGCATGAATAATTTGGTCACTTAAACTATCGCTCCCTTACACTATCGCTCCCTTGAAAATCTACATAAAGAAAATATGGTGAGATGTCTTCCTTTGGTATCTTGTAGAGATAGTGTTTGTTCTGAATGTGTACTTGGAAAACATCATTGAGACAGTTTTGAAAAACGTGCCTCTTGGCATGCCTCAACCCCTTTATAAGTTGTGCATAGTGATTTATGTGGTCCATTTCTAGTTGTTTCATTCTCTGGCTACAAGTATTTCTCAATATTCATTGATGATTTCTCTAGACGCACTTGGGTACACTTCTGAAAACTCAAGAGTGAAGTATTTAACATGTTCTTGGCCTTTAATGCCTTTGTTGAAAAGAAATCTCGACATCAAATTCTTAAGCTAAGATCTGATAATGGTGGAGAATACGTTAGCAACAAATTCATCAAATTTTTCACTGAGAATGGAACTCAAACGCAACATACTATTCAATATCCTCCACAAAAAAATGGTGTAGCTGAAAGGAATAATCACACTTTAAAGGAAATGGTTAATTGTATGCTTTAATCTAAAAGGACTTAGTCTTAATTTTTCAGTAGAAGCAATTAACTGTGCAAATTACATAGTAAATTGCACTCCTACTAAGGTTTTAAATAATATCACACCAGAAGAAGCATGGAGCTCAATTAAACCAGATGTAAGTCACTTTCAGTTTTGAGAAGTGAAGCATGGGCCCATATTCCAGATGAGAAACATAAAGATTTAGAACCTAATAGCAAAAAATGTATTTTTGTTGGATATTATGAAGATGTCAAATGTTATAAACTTATTCCACTTAAGTCCAAAAATTTTATCATTAGAAGAGATGTAAAATTTTCTAAAAATGTATCAGCCTATGAGCCTAGTTCAGAGGATGTGCCACCTCTTTCTATCCATTCTACTTCTGAAAAAATTCTTCTTGAGATGATGATAGTGAGTATGACAATCCTCCCCCACCTTCTTAGGATTCTCCTTCAGCTCCTCAGCTTCCAAAATGGTTCCATGCTACTCGAGATGTAACAAGTACTCTTGTAGGTGATCCTATAGATCAATGACACACATGTTCTTAGTTCGATAGAGCTCTTCTTTACTAGATCAAGCTTCAGAAAATTGTGATCCTGACTCGTTTGCATAAGCTTCAGGAAATCTAGATTGGGACACAACTATGAATGAAGAATATCATTCATTATTAGCGAATGATACATGGGATCTTGTTCCTCGTCCAAAGGGACAAAGACTTATTAGATGCAAATGGGTTTACAAAACCAAGTATGGAATAGATGGAAAAGTTTATAAACATAAAGCTCGTCTTGTTGCCAAGGCCTTTTCACAAGTTGAAGGAATTTACTATACTGAAACCTTATCCCCTTGTTGCCAAAATGAACTCTATCATCCTTGTTCTTTCCCTTGATGTCTCTTTTAAATGGGAAGTCCATCAGATGGATGTTAAATCTACCTTCTTGCATGTGGACTTACATGAAGAAATATATATGGAACAACCTCCTGGATTTATAAAAATAGACTCCAGCCTTGTATGTGGACTTAAGAAATCCATTTATGGTCTCAAGCAAACCCTTTGGGCTTGGTATGCCAAAATGGATAACTTTCTTTTAGATACTGGCTTTTCTAGGTGTGATTCTGAAAATACTATCTACTCCAAGAAAGTGGGTAAGTCTCTTATCATTCTTGTTCTTTATGTTGATGATATTATCCTTACTGGTAGTGATCCCAACGTTATAAACCATGTGAAGTCCAACCTTAAAAAGAAATTTGAAAGGGAAAACTTAGGACACTTGGATTATTTTCTTGGTCTTCAACTCTTGCAATCCAAGGAAGGTATTTCCCCTTCCTAGCCCAAGTATGTCTATGATCTTCTATGCCACTTTGACATGGAAGACTGTAAGCAAATCCCTTCTCCCTTTTAGTCTAGAGCCAAACTTTCAATCACTTCTACTTCCCCTGAAGTTGATGATAGCTTATACCATCAAATTGTGGGAAAACATTTGTATCTGACCCATACCCGTCCCGACCTTTCCTTTATTGTTGGCCTTATTGCTCGCTTTATGCAAAACCCACATGAAATTCATTGGAAAGAAGCCAAAAGAATACTTTGTTATGTTCAAGGTACAATTCAGTTTTGGATTCATTACAGTGAAAAAGCATCTTCTCTATTGGTTCATTTTAGTGAGTCCGATTGGGCTGGTGATCTTGATGATCAGGAGTCTACTATAGATCTTCATCTGGGACATATTACATAGGCTTGTAAGAAGCAAAGTGCCATTTCTCTTTCTTCAACAGAAGAAAAGTATTGTGGCATTGTAGAAGCTAGTAAGGAAGCCCTGTGGCTTCGTTAGATCCTGTCAGAGTATGGCTTTTAGCAGCAACATCTGACGACACTTTCATGTGATAATCAAAGCGTCATTCAACTATGCAAAGATCCAGTCCAACATCAGTGCAACAAACACATTGAGCTACACATGCACTTCATTAGAAAGATCATTCATGACCATTTTCTTGAAGTGCAATATTATTCAACCATTGATTAAGTTGCAGACATCTTTACAAAGACTTTCATAGAGGTGAAGTTTACTAAAATTTGATTTATGGTTGGAGTTCAGGAAGTTGTCACTAAAGGGGGATAGGCTCTAACACCTCCTTCCTTCTCATATTGTATAATATTTGTACATCCTTCAATCCTATCCCAAATTGCTCTTAAGGGGTGATGTTAGGATATTCCGACGCAAAGGAAATAGTTAAGTATGACTTGCTCTAGTGTAGAGTTAGGTAATGTGTATTTCTTTACTATGTACTTTTGTAACTTGCAATCCAATGGTCACGATATGTTCTAGGCATGAAGCGATCCAATAGTTCATTCTCTCCTCGGTATTACCGACACTTGATACATAGCTTAACAGCCGATTAGTTCATGATCTCTATTTAAAGAGCATTGAGGGTCATTTGTAGTGTTACTGTTCATGAGAGAAGTTTATGTAAATTTTATTTCTTTTATTAATAAATTTCCCGAAGTGGTCACGTTGGCTCAGGCCATGGACTGTCTCCCACTTTGAATTTTTTAACCACTTCAAGAATTCTGGTGTATTGATCTGTGATCTGTTTGTGAGCAGTGTCCTTTGGTGTTGTATATGAGGAACTTACCTTGTAAATTCACAAAAAATTGGACACCCTTAGAAGGCTATAAATACAAGTGACCTCAACCTCATTTGGACAGCAGCATGATAAAGTATTCTATTATCCTTCCTGTTTTAGGCTCGCATAGGTCTGAGGAAGATCTACGAAGGAATGAGTTCACATAAAAGTGAAATTACAGGGTGTGAAGCTCGCATCATTCCTTTAGGGTTTTGGGTCTCACTCACATGCATGTCATAGAGAGATATTGGCTACACTCACTTGTTGGATGAACCACCCATACGATTGAAGCTTTTTAGTTGTTCAAACAAATCATCCTCCATATGACTGGAAACTAGGATTCAAGATTACAATTGTTGGATTGACAAAGGATACTTCTAGCTACAGTCACTAGCTTAAAGGATCAAGGGAGCGACTGTAATCTCTGAGCCGCACACATCACTCATCCTACATGCGACTAAGACCTAAAGGTTGAAATTTCAGTTGTCGCAAGTTTTTTCTCATTGACCGCAGACAATGATAGTTCATTACAGGATTCTCAATCAGGGTTTTGTATATGAGCATTGTTGGGTTCATCTAATGGATATTGTTTAGTTGAATTTTGTTGGGTAGTTGTATGGATGAAGATATGGATCATTGTACTCTCTTTTGCTGAATCATTCAATGGAAATCTAATAAGAAGAAGAATTTGAAAGGGATTTCCCCATAATTGGTTTTTCCCTGGTCTCTGACCAATCCTGGTGTCTCCATGTGTGAATATTTTTCTTCTATTATTCCATTATGTTATGTTGCATTTATGATGATGATATTTTTCCTTATACAAAGTTTCATATGTTGTTGAATAATGATGTAAATTTGAATAATGTTATGATTTTATGGGATGCATTTAATGTGTAAATGAAGAAATGCAATTACCAAATCAAAGCACAATATAGTCCTAAAAAAAATGAACATAGTATCAGAGTTGGATTGAAAAAAAGTCATGGTGACCCTATGCTAACACCATTCAAAGATGCAACAAAGGATTTTGGACACCTAAAAGAATTCTACCATTTGAAGGAAACCCTAGGAAATTTGATTATTAGGATTTGATGGATATTATGAGGATAGGGTTTGGGAGAAAGCATGGGTTATGGACAATATTTGAGATATGTAATTAAAAAACCCTAGCATGACTAATGTGAAGATGTTCAAGCACATGTGTTAGTCTTGATGAAGCCCTAAATGGAACAGTTTCTATTAGGCCTCGTTGCAAATAAAGTTGGTTGAAATATTTCAGGAAACATTGTTATATGGGAAATGGAAAATGATGGCTCTTGAAGGTTGGTTCAAGAGGAAGATGGTCACCACTCATTGAAGATAAGTACCTTTTGTTTTATGGTTCTCCTTTATGTCTTTACTTTTGTTTTGACTTATGAATCTAATTATTGTTTTGACTATTACTTATACTTCCTACATGTATATTTGAGTATTTGGATGCTTCTAACCCCTTGATGAGTTGTGATATAATTTGACATTATGATATAACAGTTATGTCAATGCATGACATTATTATAGACATGTTGATGACTAATGGTTGAAGTAAATGCTCATTAAGAGGGATAAACTCTCCAGAAGATCCCGACTCCTATCATCATTTCCATTATATGCAGAGAAGATTATTTACTATTGAAGTATGATTTATGGACACGAATAGAAAAATATTGGATATTGTTGGTCTGGAGAAAAGTTCTAGTCTAAGAAGAAAGAGTTTTAATTACTCTAAGCCTTAACCACATGGAAGAAAACCTAAGGGTGCAACTGTAGCCTCTCAACCACCTGGAAGAAGGCCTAAAAGTGTGGTTATGCCCGTAGGACACAAAAATGAAGTTTTGTGCATGAAATCATAATTTCACCAAAAGGATGTCAGTCATACAGACATGGAGCTTGCAATAGAAAGTTCTATAGGTAGAGAAGTTTTAATGTTTGACTTACTTTAATGTGAATATGTTGACTAAACCTAGGCGTGTTTGTGACTGAGATATGCATATCAATATGCCATTGTGACTTACCATTAAGGCTTGTGTATGATAGTATTTTATAACAATTGAAAGGGTTTGACTAGATTTTGCTGATTGATATAGATAAGAAATGTTTGGAGTTTTGATATGATGTTTGATAATGATTTAGAACTTTTACTTGACGTTGAGATATGTTTTGGGCTATTGATCTCACCGTGATAGAAAATTTTCATTTTGACCTGATGACTAATGATTTGATTTGATGACTGATGATTTGCCTTGATAACAGTGTTATATGAGCATAGTGACTTTCAATGACTTATATTGGTCTTCAATAGATATTATATCTTGACATTATTAGCTTTGATAATACAAGATGATGAGACATTTCTAATTGGATATGATTTAACGACAAGATAGACAAGACATGATCCAGGTGGAATTCTCCCTAGTTGAGAGGGAGTGTTAAAATTAGAAACTAGGGAAAAATTCCACTTTCAAAAACTCATTTGATGGGGACAGGACCAGAATCAAGCTAAATATCATCATAATTGGACAAGAGAAAGTGTGTTTTTGAATTATAAGCCTATATGTGTATATTTGATCAAGTCAGTCTTAAAGAAAATTGGACACCCTTGGAAAGTGTTGACAGTGTTGGACCCACCAGAATTCAAGGGATCACGCTGGTATGAATTCCCAACTAGAGCTCACACTATTTGGTATGGGAGTCTCATCTGGTATGATGGACCAGTTGCCATTCTCTTAAGGATTTTCCTCAACTCTTGGTTGTTAGAATAGGAGAGTGGTTCTCTTTGTCTTCGAGAAGTGAGGTTCGTGTGCTTGGTGAGTGTAAGTGTACTTGTGTCAATGGTTCTTTCACTGTGAAAGGAAGAAGGTGAAGGTGAGTTCTAAGTTGAAAGGGATCAGTCTTAGCACATCTAGGAACACACGACACAAAAGGACATACACAGCTTTAGACGGAGCAATCTACTCGGATGTAGTAGTCACAACATACAAGGTAAGATAACACATACATCACTCATGGAACAATCCAAACGAGTGCAAAATTTATTACAATATAGTTCAGGTGAAAGGTTTGTCTGATGCATGGGAGAGGAGTCAACATGGACGGGAAAATATTAACAACATATACAACACATTTCCATTAATGGATTATGCATTACAACAAATGAAATAGTTCAGATGTAGAACACAGGTTAAACAAACATGAATTACAAGTGTTAAAGATCAGCCTTAAAACAAATAAAATACACGTGTGAAAATGTGTTGGCCTGTTAACAAGCTTCTTAAGTAAATGAAAGTTCCAAGAGACATCATTACACCATATATCACTGACCCCGTCAGCGGGGCATTTGAGCCACTACTTCTCAAAAAAAAGACTACATACTCTCTTGGCTATGTGGGAGGATCTGAGGTGAAAAGTCGTTTACATTTTATGGACAAGGTTGAAACTGACCCTTGTGGCTATTCGGCTACCCTCATGACTATTTGACTTCCATGAATTTTCGACTTACATGACTCTTTGCTCAACAATTGGGTCTCTTGGACTTCCACATTAAATCACATTGATTGACAACATAGCCCATAGTGGAGATGTGGGCCACACGATTCATGACATGACTCGACATAACTTACTATGACAGTGCTTGTACATTTGTGTTGTTGTTGGAGTGCATGTTGAGTTACAATGTTGCTTGGTGATGGATGTCTTCATGGTGTATCATAGCTTCACCTCCACGTGGAAAAGTGCACGGAGTCTTTGATGGTCCTTAGTTCACTTCATGAAGGTTTTTCACGTTGTTCCTTGCTTCCATGTTGGGAGGCTTGACAGCGTCATCTGTTCACAAAGGTGCATGTTCATCGGGTTCGTCTGTTTCACATGCTTTGTTCATTTGTCCATTGGTGAACCTGTCCTTCTACATGTGCTCCTTTCATTCATCCCATTCGTCATCTTGCCATTTTTTTTGGTGTACATCTACCTGCAGTCACTCATGACAAGATGACATCAAATCCAAAATCTCCTAGTCTACTATGGCACATGATGATTTCGGATGTAGGTGACTGGGAGAGGCAGTAAGGTTGTGAAGCGTGATGGTGGCTTCGAGCACTACTGATGAAAATGGTGCAATAGTCACTAACTCATGGAGATGGGAAATATGAGTTGATAGTGTTTGTTTGTGAGGTCTGGATCAGGTGGGAGGCAAATTTGCGGAAATTTTGGGAGGGACAGTCTAGGCTGTGGGAAGGCAAGGTAGGGATGCTCTATTCATTTTTTAGAATGAATGTGCAGTAGGGTTTGGACAGCCAGATTTGTGCAATTTTCCAAAGGAACGCGCTGGGTTACATGAAGGGTTAGTAGGAAGAAACTGCATAGTTTTTGGGAGGAACTGCCTGGGAGACTAGCAGCCAAAACTACAAAATTCCCGAAGGGAACTGGCAGTTTGCTGCTGCAGTCATTAACAGCCAAAACTACATGATTCCCATAGGGAATTCATAGTTGGCTGCTTAGTCACCAACAGCAGAAACTGTGGAATTCCTAGAGGGAACTGGCAATCTCCTGCTAGGGTTGCTAGCAAGGGAAACTGCACTGAGGCTAGGAGGCCAACTTGCTAATCACCTCTATGAAATTTCTGAGTTGAGCTAATTGATGGGAAAGGGAAAGGTTGCTCATGGAGACTGCATAATTTTTTATATGAACAGTCAGTCGACTATTGGGATGACTAAATGGGAAAAATGTGCAATTTTCTAAGGTAGACAAGGACAGGCACTTAGTGTCTATTTGGCATGTCTGCACAATTTCCTCAATCAACTAAGTGATTAAGGTCAGTAGCCTCTACACAATTTTTGACGGGAGTCAGCCTCAAGGTGACTGTCAGGTCTGACTATCTGGGTGACTAGCATGAGGGTTGATTGAATTTCTTGTGTGCAGCGTAGCTTGAACAGACTAGCTTGGTGCTTCTATGCTATTCTGGTTGACAGCCGATCGAGTCAAATTCGGGATGATGGTCCAGCTGTCAGAGGGGAGTCTGGTCATTAGAACCTTAGCAAGATGTATAAGTGTGTTAACGATCAAAATATGAATAGTTGGTCATACAAACACACACTCACATGACTCGACGATGAAATGACCTAAACCATCCAGACACACATGTTCAATATGACTGATCGAGGGTGCAAGTGACAAGCACGACACCTGTGATTAACTGCTAATTGATTAAGACAACGTTTGCAAGAAAATGAATTTGACTCCATTTATGAGTGCGACAGATGCTTTCATATCGAACACAACAAGCACATATGAAGTGAAGACTTTGAGCATAACCAGAACATGGTCACAAGCATGACTTAGACACCACCGTAAAGAAACTTGAAAGAAATGAACAAGCAAGGTGGATGCAAGGACTCGCACGAGCTCACGGAGTGGACCAGAGTGTGTATAGTCATTATGTGAAACTCTCAAGGTAGGCTCTAAAATTGTATGCAAGCCAAAATTTTGGAGGGTGCTTGTAACCACTACAACACTTGGCGACACACTGGTAGAACTCCAGCTTCTCTTTTTTAGTTCATTGCTAGCATAGGGCCTTAGTGTTTCAGGGATTATTGAATTGTTGTGTGGGTTACTTCGGCTTCCCCACTTACCCCATGCAGATACATGGTTCACCTTTTCCTAGCCCAGTCAGCTCGATCACAATGTTTCGAATCTGGGAAGGGTAGTTTAGCTCGTGAGTTGAAAATTTTCAGAGTATAAGTTTTAATCTCTGATGTTACTCCACTGCCAATAGGCTTGGACAGTACCCTAGTGGAGTCACACAAGAACAAAAACATTCCTCTACTTCCAGGGAGACTGGTGAGTACCCCAGTGGAGTTGCATGCTTCACCTTTCTTTGCAAGAAGCCATTCTCTTCTTTCGCCTTTGTATTTTTCAAGAGGACTATTCATAGGCACTTATTTATTTTTGCGGCATAAGAGGTATCCTAACTTATTGAGAGAAAAATAGGTTGTCCTTTAAGAGAGGCATGTAATACCTCTCACATAGGTTTGCTCATTTATATTTTTCCCTTCTCTGTTTCTACTAGTTGGATGAGCTTGAGCACAGAGAGAAGAAGGATGAGTATAGGCATGGGGCTTCTCAGAGTGGATGTAGCTTCATGGTTGGACCAAAACTTCCCTTGTAGGTAATTCATATTTTTCATCAAGACTTCATCGGCGCAAGGTTACAACCAAGCACAAAGAAGACAGGCACCAAACTGGCCAAGTGTTGTAGTGTCACAAGTCTCTTCAAATTTCAGCCACATACTCTATCCAAAATTCAAAACGTAGTAGTTGGTAGCACTTATTTCTGGAAACAAAAATAGTAATATATCAAACAAAAAAATGAATGTAAACAAAAATAGTAAGCAGAATCAAACAAAGTGAAAGCAAAGGCATTAAGAAAAACAAACCAAATGAAAACAACAAGCAGCAAGTAGACTATGTACATGGCACAGGCGCGACCTGACCTACTGAAAATAATGGTTAAAATCTTGGCCATTGGTAGGAAGGTTGTCAATCCTCCTACCCAATGATTGCAAATGATACGTGTGTAGGCCAAGATTCCATATGCTAGTGAAAGTCCACCGAGCTCTACTACTTGACCCCAGTGGCATTCTAGAAGACCTTCAAGTGAAGACAACGCCATTGTTTCAAGTATTGCATGCAACATGAGCTGAGATGATGGCACAGGGTAGTTGTTTTTATTCCAGGATGGGTTCAAATTTCTGAAGTCAATGCGTAAGTAGATTTTCCCAGATTTCTTACATGAGGGATTCAAATTAGAAAACCAAGTATGATGACAAACTTTGCAAGTAATTCAATCATCCAAAATGTTAATCAATTTTTTCCATATAAGGAGTGCAAACAACACATATGTGTTACCTGGTCTTCGCTATAATGGCTTGTCTCCTCCTTTACCTAGAATCTCGAGTTGGATGGCTTGCATGTAGTGTGTACTCAGGTCATCATTTTCCCGTTTAGACCCATCTCGATACTGTTTATTCAAGCGATAAAAGCTTTGTCGTTGTTGCAGTGATAGCTTGTGACAAGACTAGCTATATTCAGACAATGATCAGTTACCAGGTTTCTCTGCTCATTCGTAGTGTTGGTCCTTTGTGTCTTCAACATGAGTGCTTCATGCTCAACATCGTTTTTTTTGCCTTCGAACTTCACATAGCTCAAAATCATGCACTGTCTATTGTTTTGGATGACTGAGTTACACTTGATCCTTAAGCCATTGCGTGTTTCTGATTCGTCAGGACTCATGGCCCACATCTCATCTATACACGGACTGTTTGGCTTGCTAATACTACTGCTGCTACTATTTCTGCTACTACTACTACTGTCAGAGAAATAAAATGTACAAGTTTCATTATGATCGGTTGGGCAAGGAAGGAGTCCCAACTGTGTGCCTAACGAGGTTGGAGCTGGCCGTGGAGGATAACACTCCAATGTCTTTTCCAGGAGGCAGTTGCCAAACATGAGTTTTATGAAGGCCAATGGTTTGTTCTTATTGTTAAGGGGAGTGAAAATATGCTTCATGTACCTCAAGGACTCTACCTATATTTGGCTTCATTTTCCCTTATACAGAAGCCACATCTGAGACCAGTCTGTAGAAAAATATCCGTCTAGCTTGCTAGACCTATATCCATTGAGCAGTAGACTGTATGCTTCCTAGATGTCTATAACCACTATGTTAAGGTGTTGGTGGACTCAATCATCATGAGATATTCGGTTTATCACGTCTCGTAGTTCACCAATGGCTGGTACCAATGTTCGATCAAGTTGGATGATTCATGTGGATGTTTTGCTCCATCATGCATTGATATTGTTCGTAACGGAGAGCAGCATGACATTGGTTGTCATGTTGGAATGAACCAGATATTTGTGAACATTTTAGTTGAAAATTTGAGAAGATAGCAACAATGGGGGGCAACTTGAGTGTGCTTCTTCCATCCAAAGTGTATTTAGCATAGTGGAAAGTGATCTGTTAGGTGTGCTTTCTCCCTTGATAGGAGAGGTTGCGCTGTCTATTGTTTTCTATCCTAGTGCGTGCAACAGGATATCTCGCTGACTCTAGATCTTAGACAAATCGAGCAAAATGATGTTTGCTCGAGCTTTCTTCATGCCATTGACAATGTTTTAGTCCAGAGGTGGTAGAATTACTGAGTTGTCTGGGGTAGAATAGATGTTTGTGTTTTCTGACGGAGTGTTTGGAGTTTGCTACTTATGGAACTACTTGTGCCCACCGTTGTCTTCCCAGAATTATCTTGTCTTTTTTGCTTTGGTGTGGCCGGTGGATTGGCCTTCCTTATCAGCAATCTGATCTTCTCTTGCATTTCCACAAGTGTAGGGGGGGGCCTTTACTCCTAAGATTGTAACGAACATTTTGTCTTGGGCAATGATTCTCGATGTTTGTCTTCATCACTGGTTGTGAACACTGATATGCGTTCACCACATGCCCGGAAATTTATTCTTCAATAGGTGCAATACATTCATCATAATCTCTGTCATTCGACTACTTCTGCATACCACTCTCTACATTGAGTGTATGAATATATACTGAGTTTGCGACTCGCTTCTAGTCCCAAGAGATGTTCTCCGGGTGATGTTCTTCATGGAATGAATAGAACTCAGAATTTGCCCAATGATCAACATTGAACATGGAGCTCTGCACATTTTCTTTAGCGGACTAGTTCTTGCCTAATGATTTTCTTCCCTGTCTTTGTCTAGGTGGATAGGTCCTTGAAAATGTGTATGTTTTCCATTATTTAAGCTCAGACACTTTAGTTGTTAAGTTATTGATGAGGCGAGTGAGTGTTTCAATATAATTTTCTTCCTTGTCTCTACCCTTGCTCACCATCACTTAGGACTTTCTACTCATGTCTTTGGAGTCCTTTGCTAGCTCATCATCCTTGATGAGTCTAATCTTGCTCAGGTCCTTTTCGACAACATCAGCCTCTTCGCAGTTTTCCAAGAGTGTTGGTTTCGCAACTTGCTTGATGAACTACGCAATGTTGGTCGGCATTGCAGACATTTAGTAATCAATAGTGATGGAGTCATGAGGTTTAGTGTCAGCTGCAAATTTTTTCAATATGCATGTAAACCTCTGGTTGAAATCTTTTACCTTTTATTTCCTCCCCATCTTCAGGCTACCCAATTATTTCAGTAACATAGTTCAGGTCTTGGCATCGGAAAAATTTTCAAGGAACATGCATTTGAATGCACCCTTGTTCTATATGGAGTTTGGTGGAAGGCTGTGATACAACGTAGTTGTGTGACCGCCCAAGGTACATGGGAACAACCTACAAGCTACATCATCATTCTGTACCTCAAGGGTCTGCACCTATAGGTTGAAGTTGTCCAAATGATCTTCTGCCTTCACCATGATGTCAAGGTTGAACTTGATGTTCATTCTCTCCATTCGCTTCAACATCTTTCGTATAATAACTAGGAGAGCCAATGGTCCATAAGTCATCCATTCTAGATTTGGGTTAGCCATCTCTTCTTCTTCTTCTTCATCCTCTTCCTCTCTTTTAGAGTCTGATGGTTCCAACTATGAGTGTGTTCATTCATCTCCACCTCCACATCCTCCGTTGCCTTCCCCTGTGCCTCCTGTAATAGGGTATGATCAAAAGATCACAAGATTGTCTTCTTCGCCATGCTGGAAAATCGTAGGTTCCTCTCCATATTCAATAGCTTCTTGCC
This sequence comes from Pinus taeda, assembly GCA_000404065.3. NCBI lineage: Eukaryota > Viridiplantae > Streptophyta > Pinopsida > Pinales > Pinaceae > Pinus > Pinus taeda. The sequence goes on along the minus strand of APFE030262624.1, from coordinate 189,563 downwards.
AACCTTCAAGTGTGGCAAGGACTGATTCTTCCACAAAAGACACAAAAACTCCTATGGGAGTGGCTTTTGACTTTTTTGATGCGTATGGAAGGTGTTGTGTGCCTGGGATTAGTCTGACTGCTTTCGCAAACTGGAAAGTCATGGGACAGATGGATTGAAGGTGTTGATATGGAATCTCGTGTTCAATTCTGGGAGGTGAGGAGTAACCAATTGCAGAGTCACATGTAGGTGAGAGGGAGTGCGAATTACTGCCTTGACCAGATGGTTGATGAGTAAGTATGAGGTGAATCTTAGCCATCTACAACTGACTGCCATCCTTCTAGCGCCAGAAATGTTAATGGTGTTGGACCTACCAACATTCAGGGGATCACCCAGGTATGAAGTCCCAACTATACCTCTCACCATTTATTGTGGGAGTCCCATCCAGTATGATGGCCTAGTTTCCATTGTCTTAAGGATTTACCTCAAATCTTGCTTGTCAACATAAGATATTGGTTCACATTGTCTTCGAGAAGTGAGGTTCACATGCCCGATGAGTGTAAGTGTACTTGTGTCAATGGTTCCTTCACTGCGAAGGGAAGAACATGAAGGTGAGTTCCAGGTTGAAAGGGATTAGTCCCAACGTGGCTAGGAACACACAACACAAAAGGACATACACAGCTTCCGGCAGAGCAGTTCACTCGGATGTGGCTATCACAATATAAAAGGGAAGATAACATGTATATCACTCATGAAACAATCCAAACAAGTGAAATTGTTGTTAAGGAAAGGTTCAGGCGAAAGGTTTGTCTGATGTTTGACAAAGCAATTGAAACAGACAAGATAGCATTACAACATATACAACACATTTCCATTAACAGATTATGTATTACAACAAATGAAATAGTTCAATTGTAGAACACAGGTCAAAGAAACATGCATTACAAGTGTTAAAGATCAGTTTTACAACAGATACAATACGTGTGTGAAAACGTTCTAGCCTGTTAACAGGTTTTCTGAATTAAGTGAAATTTCCAAGGCACATCGTTACACCATACATCACTAACACCATTACTGGGGCATTGGAGCCACTACTTACTCCTCAAAGAAAAGACTAATGACTCTCTTGGCTATGTGGGAGGAGCTGAGGTGAAAAGTCCTTTGCATGTACAAATGAGGGGGTATTTATAGCCAAGGGTGAAACTGACCCTTGTGGCTATTCGACTACCCTCATGACCATTTGACTTCCATGACTCTTTGTTCAACTAGTGGGTCTCTTCGATTTCTACGTTACATCACATTGATTGAAAACATAGCACATAGTGGAGATGTGGGCGACACGACTCATGACAAGACTCGACATGATTTTCCATGACATTGTTATGAAACCAGCTCAAGAAAAGATAGGAAAAATAGATTAACGCCTTAGAATTCAGCCTCTTCGAGGGGGGAACCTCCTTTACATTACATAAATGAACAATTATTTCAAATGACAAAACCTGCTTTCTAAATATAGGATTCTAAGGAGTCTCAATATAACCCAACCAACCTAGCAATAATAATATAAAGCCACAAAATTAACAATAGAGGGATTCTATGGGGCACAGTAATAACAATATGGGACATTAGGGGCACAACAATATTAATAAGGGATACAACTAAAATAGTAATGGGGTAATCACTAGTATTATAGGGACCCAACATGCCCCTCTCCTTCAAAAAAGTGATGTCCTCAACACTTGAGTAGTTCTGGATGCTTCTGTATAAAATTCTCATCCTCCCATGTGGAATCTTGAGTGGATAAGTTCTTCCGCTTGATAAGATACTCTGAACTTGATAGATTTCGTAGTTGTCGAGTTCTTGTTTCTGTGATTGCTTCTAGTTCCAATATAAATTTTCCTTCCTCATCAAGTTCTAGAAATATTGTTTGAACTGGGAGCTTGTCACCTATAAACTTCTTTAAACATGAAACTTGGAAAACTAGGTGCAATCGAGAAGCTGAAGGAAGCTCCAATTTGTATGCCATAGTACCAATATTTTGAAACACCTTGTACGGACCATAATACTTTGGTGATAATTTATTATCCTTCTTAGCTTGCTTGAGGGACATTTGCTTATATGGTTGTAGCTGTAGGAATACCCAATCACCTACATCAAAATTTATTTCACTACGATGTTGATCTGCCTGTTGTTTCGTTCTGTTCTGTGCCAACAAGAGGTTATCCTTTAACAGTTGGAGGACTTGTTGTTGATGTTCAATGTGATGTTCCACTGCTTGAACTTTAGAATTTTATCTTAAATATGATGTGATGGATGGTGGCTGATATCCATAAAGTGCCATAAATGGGGTCATTTTTGTTGTTGTATGGAAGGAATTGTTATACCACCATTCAGCTAGAGGCAACCATTTGACCCATTGTGTCTGTTTATCAGATACAAAGCAACGAAGATATCCTTCCAAACATTTGTTTACTATCTCAGTTTTCCCATCAGATTTAGGATGATAAGATGAGCTATGAGCTAACTGAGTACCAAGGCAAGAAAATAATTTTGTCCAAAAATTTCCAGTGAAAATGTCATCTCCGTCACTTACAATAATCTTTGGGTTTCCATGTAGCTTTTTAATTGTTTCCATAAATGCAGTACAAACTATACTATCTTTAAATGGATGTGATAATGCACAAAATTGTGCATACTTGGTAAGTCTATCAACTACCACCATGATGACACTCTTTCCCTCAGACTTGGCTAAACCTTTGATAAAATCCATTGAAATCTCCTCCCAACGTTGGCTTGGAATGTATAAAGGTTGTAATAGACTCGGTGTCTTAATTGTTTCAACTTTATTTTGTTGGCAAACCAAACATTCTGCCACAAACTTTTGAATATCTGATTTAAGGCCATCCCAATCAATTTCCTTCCTAACCCAATCAATTTCCTTCCTAACCCTGTGGGAAGTTTTCCAAAATCATGAGTGCCTTCCTAAGGGAGAAGTGTGCAATTCCATAAGAATATTTTTTTTTAGTTGGGAATTCTTATAGAGGTATAAGCGATCTTTGTACCATAATGAATCATTTTGCCAGTTAAATGTATCAGATGTACTGCAATCTTGTTGTAACCTTCGAATAAGTGCCCACACTTCTTCGTCATTCTTCCATTCCTCCCTTGCTTCATTTATCCAATCTGGTTTGATAATAGAAATGGCGCACAACAATGCTTCCACATCCTCATCCTTTCTTGAGAGTGCATCTGCCACCACATTTTGCTTCCCTTTTTTGTAGATGATTTCAAAGTCATAACCCAACATCTTTGTGACCCACTTTTGTTGCTCTTTGGAGGATAATCTTTGTTCTAAAAAATTTTAAGGCTATCATGATCTGTTTTTACCTTGAAGTGTCTTCCCATTAGGTAGGGTCACCATTTATTAAGTGCATGGAGTATTGCCAACATTTCCTTCTCATAAATATCTGTGTAAAAACTTTCCCTTGATTGGACGACTTTCAAAAGCAATGGGTCTTCCATCTTGCATTAAAACAACACCAATTCCATTTCCTCAACCATCACATTCCACAATAAATGTTTTTGTGAAGTCTGGTGTAGCTAAGACCAGTGCTTGGCACAATGCCTCTTTAAGATGTCCAAGGCCTTTGTTGCTTCTGGAGTCCATGAAAATGCATATTTCTTCAATAATGTTGTTAGAGGTGCTACTATTTTCCCATAATTCCTAACAAACTTGTGATAATACCCTGTCAACCTGAGAAATCCTTGCAAATGCTTTATGGAAGTGGGGATTTTCCATTCCTTAATGGCTTTAATTTTGCTAGGGTCTACCTTAACTCCTTCATGAGATACAATATGACCTAGATATTCCACCTCTTTTACTCGAAAGAAACATTTGGATAATTTTGCATATAATTGTTTCTCCTCCAATAGTTGTAGCACCTTGTCAACATGTTCAACATGATCCTTCCAAGGCATGTTGTAGATTATTATATCATCAAAAAATACTAACACAAATTTTCTAAGGAATGGTTTGAAAATGGAATTCATCAAACCTTGAAATGTTGAAGGTGCATTGGTAAGGCCAAAAAGCACAACCAAAAATTCATAATGACCCTCATGAGTTCTAAATGTTGTTTTTGGAATGTCTTCAGTCTTCATTCCGATTTGATTATATCCTGAATGAAGATCCAACATGGTGAAGTAAATTGATCCATATAATTCATCCAGTAATTCATCAATGATAGGAATGGGAAATTTATCTTTAATAGTGAGCTTGTTGAGCTCTCGATAATCCGAACACATGCGCCATGATCCATCCTTCTTGTGCACCAATAACACTGCAGCAGAGAAATAACTTTGACTTGGTTAAATTATACCAGCCTCTAGTATTTCTGTAACCATACATTCAATTTCACTCTTTTGGGCATAGGGATATCTATACGGCATGATGTTCGGAGGAACACTTCCTAGAATCAGATGAATAGCATGATCATGATCATGAATAGGTGGGAGACCTTTGGGACTGTCAAATACCTTGGAATGATTGTCCAAGACATTTTCGAGATTCAGAGAAATAGATGGTTCCAATGTGGAAACATCTAGCAAACATAATTGTGCAATTACACTTCTTTGTTCCTTTTTTAGAAGCTTTGTCATACCATTAGAGTTGATGATATTTCCCGGTTTCCCTACAATACCCCTTAATTCCACTTCCTTTCCTTCAACAAAAAATTTCATGAAAAGTTCTTGAAAATTAAAAGCTATTGTACCCAAGAATTGTAGCCATTAGACTCCTAGTACAACATCATCACCTCCCATTGGAATGGAAAGCATAGGGCTAGCCAATACATATTCTCCCATGGATAGCTTGATATTATGGCACTTTCCAGAGAAATTTTTTGTTCCTCCATTTTCAACCATCACTTGACACTCTCGTGTTGGATATAAGAAGAAATTCAATTCTTTTGCTACCTTACAATGAATAAAATTGTGGGTACTTCCTAAATCAATCAACACTATTACCTTTTTCTTCTTGATTTGTCCTGCTATATTGATGGTTTGAGGAGTGGTAATTCCTGCCAATGCATTACAAGATATGGTCGGATTCATTTCTTATTTATCTAGGCTTTGTTCCTAGAGTATATCCTCTTGTTTTGACCATTCTTGCTCCTTTTCTTCTTCCTCTTCACAATCCATGTAGAATAATTTCTTCTCAGGACACTTATGACATTTAGTGTATTTGCTATCACAACTGTAACAAAGCCCTTTTTCTCTTTTTTCTTTCAATTGTTGTGGTGTAACCTTGTAGGTTGTGGAAGGCTAGGAGAAACAACACTTCCATCTTTATAGTTATGAGGGGTAGACTTCCTTGTTGCCATAATTTTACTTTCCACTATGTAAAAAATCCCTTTTACTATTTCCAATTGTTGTGGTGTTTCTCTAAAGAAGGTGTTGCTCTTTGTATCCTCATAATGTGCTATCATTTCCTCAATGAAAATTGACCACGTAATAAGTTGTTTACGAGAACAAAGCCCTTTATACAATAAAAATTGATCTGGTTCTAAATATGAAGATGCAATACATACCTTTTGTAACAGTAGTACACCATGTAGATCAAAATATTGCTCCATCTAAAGTATCCAATTTACCATATCCTTGCCATCAAACTTCCTCATCTTGCTTTTTCTTGATTTTAGGAGCTTGATCTTGAAACGACTATAACACTATGATTTTTGATATTTAAGTTCTAAAATTGTGAACTGAAGTAACCCTCTGTGTCCTCTTTCCAATGCCACCAGTCGGATCCAAATTGGATTCTCCAAGGAAGGGTTATGCCAAATTTCCCATAGTGACCTGATTATAGACTAGTTGAGTAGAGCGAACTTGTATGGTGTCCCACGTGTCACTGTTTCAAGCTTTGGCACTAAAAAATATATAGAAGAAACTAAAATCCCTCCTCTTTCTGTACCTTCTTACGAAATTTCAATCTGATGCTCAGAGAGAAAGTTATGACAATTTTCCCTAGGTCACCTGTTTGGAATGTAATTTAGGAGTTTGCAAAAAGACAGAATTCCTTAGATCATATCTCCACAAATATAGTGTAAAAAGCTCTGAAGCTCGGACCCGGCGTTCAGTGCGATTTCTTCTAAAATGGTTTTTTTTTTTAGCTTCTAAAACGACACAGAAAAAAGTTATAGCAAAAATGCCACGATGACCTATTCGGATCAGCGAAACCCTAGAATCCAAAGCTCTAATACCAAATGTTATGAAACTAGCTCAAGAAAAGATAGAAATGATAGATCAACGCCTTAGAATTCAGCCTCTTTGAGGGGGAAACCTCCTTTACATTACATAAATGAACAATTCTTGGATGATTCAAATGACAAAACCTGCTTTCTATATATAGGAGTCTAAGGAGTCACAATATAACCCAACCGAACTAACAATAATAATATAAAGCCACAAAAATAACAATAGAGGGGTTTTATGAGGCATAGTAATAACAATATGGGGACATTAGGGGCACAACAATATTAATAATGGATACAACTACAATAGTAATGGGGTAATCACTAGTATTATAGGGACCCAACAGATAGTGTTGGTACATTCGTTCTATTGTTGGAGTGCATTTCGAGTTATAGTGTTGCTAGGTGATGGATGTCTTCATGGTGTATCATAGCTTCACCTTCGCATGGCGAAGTGTGTGGAGTTTTCGATGGTATTTTGTTTGCTTGATGAATCATTTGCATGTTGTTCCTTGCTTGCATGTTGGGAGGCTTAACAGTCTCATCTATTTGTGAAGGTGCATGTTCATCACATTTTTCCATTTTGTATGCACTGTTCCTTCTTCCATTGGTGAACCTATCCTTCTGCATGTGATCTCTTCATTCATCCCATTCATCATCTTCGCATGTTTGTTGTTGTACCTATACCTACAGTCACTCATGACGAAATGATATCAAATCCAAAACCTCCTATTCTACCATGACACATGACCATTTGGATGAAGGTGACCGGGAGAGGCGGAAAGGTTGCGAAGTGGGATGGTGGCTCCGGGCACTACTAATGAAAACTGTGCAAGAGTCACTGAGTGATGGAGAAGGGAAATTTGAGTCAACAGTGACTGTTTGTGAGGTCTGGCTCAGTCGGAGGTAAAATTGTGCAAATTTTGGGAGGAATAGTCTCGGTTGTAGGAAGGAAAGGCAGGGATGCTTTGCGCATTTTTTGGAACGAATAGGTAGTGGGGGATGGATATCCAGATTTACATAATTTTCCAAAGGAATGGGTTGGGCTGCATGAATGGTCAGTAGGCAAAAAATGCACAATTTTTAGGAGGAACTTCCAGGGAGACTGGCAGCCAATACTGCGCAATTCCTAGAGGGAACTGGTAGTTGGTTGTTGGGGTCACTGGCAGCCAAAACCACGCAATTCCTAGAGGGAACTAGTAGTTGGTTGTTGGGGTCACTGGCAGCCAAAACTACCCAATTCCTAGAGGGAACTGGTAATTGGCTACTCAGTCACTAGCAAAAGAAACTACGCAATTACTAGAGGGAACTGGCACTCTGCTGCTAGGGGTTGCTGGCAAGGGAAACTACATTGATCTTGGGAGGCCAACTTGTTGATCATCTCTATGCAATTTCTAAGTTGAGCTAGCCAATGGGTAGCAGAAATATTTCTCATGAACACTACAAAGTTTCTGAGATGAACAGTTGGTTGACTGTCGGGATGACAAACTGAGAAAACTACACAATTTTCGAAGTGAGACAGGGACAGGCACTTGGTGTCAGTCCAACCTATTTGCACAATTTCCTCAGTCAGTTGAGCAAGTAAGGTCAATTTACTTTGTACAATTTTTGAGGGTAGTCAGTCCAGGGGTGAATGTCGGGTCAAACTTTCTGGGTGGCCAGCATGAGGGTTGATTGAATTGCTTGCAGGTAGTGGAGCTTGAAAAGACTAGCTTAGTGCTTCTGCATTGTTCTATTTGACAATCGATCGAGTCGAAAGTGGGGTGATGGTTGGATGTCAGAGGGGAGTCTGGTCGTCAGAAATTCAGCAAAATGACTAAGTGTGTGAATGATCAAAAGATGAATACGTGATCATATGAACACACACTCACATGACTCGATGATGAAATGACCTAAACCATCCAAACACACATGTTCAACATGACAGATCGAAGTTTCAAGTGACAAGCATGACACTTGTGATTGACCGTTAATTGATCGAGACAATGCTTGCATGACAATGAATGTTACTCTGTGTGTGAGTGTGGCAGATGCTTTCATATCGAACACAACAAGCGCATACAAAGCAAAGACTTTGAGCATAACCAAAACATGGTCGCAAGCATGAATTAGACACCAACATGGATGAAATTGAATGAAATTAATAAGCAATGTAGATGCAAGGACTCACAAAAGCTCACGGAGTAAACCAAAGTGTGTTCAGTGATGAAGTGAAACTCTCAAGGGAGGCTCTGAAATTGGGTGCAGGCCAAAATTTTAGAGGGTGGTTGTAGCCACTACAATAGAAGGCTATAAATACAAGTGACCTACCTCATTTATACAACAGAATGCTTCATTCCTCTATTCGCCTTATTTTTGGCTCGAATAGGTCTGAGTTAGATATATGGTGGAATTGGTTTGCACAAAGGTGAAAATATAAGGTCTCGAACTCACATCATTACTTTACGGTTTTGGGCCTCCTTCGCAGGGATGTCACAGAGAGATATCGACTGTAGTTTCTTGTTGGATAGTGCATCTATGTGACTGAGGAGTTTTAGTTTCTTGCAAAACTCTTCTTACATGGGACTGGAAACTAGGGCTCTGGATTATAGTTGTTGGCTTGACAAATGATACTTTCAGCTGTAGCCATTGGCTTACAGAATCAAGCGACTGATTGGAACCTCTTAGTCACATGCATGACTCTTCCTCCATGTGATCAGCACCTAAAGGTTGAAATTTTTGTTGTCTCAAGTTTTCACTCATTGGTTGTAGTGTTCGACAAATGATTGCGGAAAATGACGATTGATTACAAGCTTCTGAATCAGGATTTTGATTATGAGCATTGTTGGGTTCATCTCATGGATATGGTTTAGTTCATTTTTTCTGGATATTTTTATGGATGAATACATGAATAATTTTACTCTCTTTTTCTAAATCATTCAATGAAAATATAATAAGAAGAAAGATCTGAAAGGGTTTTCGCCATAGTGGGTTTTTCCCTAGTCTCTAACCAATCCTAGTGTCTCTATTCGTTAATTATTCTCTTCTCTTGTTCCTTTATGTTATGCTACACTGGCAATGATGATATTATTATTTATTCATAGTTTCATATGTTGTTTAATAATGATGTAAATCTGAATAATGTTATGATGTTATGGGGTGAATTTACTGTATAAATGAACAAATGCAATTATCAAAGTAAAGAATAATATAGCACAAAGAAAAATTAATAAGATGACTAGGGTATGTTATAAACATATTTGGGCACTGCAACCCCAATCACATATGTCGATAAATCATGAGCTCTTTAACCCATAAAAGTGTTGTTTCATACCCTAAAGAATCATGGTCAACTGATTACATCATTTCCCAAAAGTTCCACCTGAAAAACCACTCAGAACTGGCCAAAAATGGAACATACTGACTGGTCCATGGTCAAGGTGTGATGCATACTAGCTGCTCCACTAGCCAGGTGTGATGCATACTGAAAGAGCCTTCTGTAGGGTGCGATGAGCAAGAGTAGACAAATGGCAGAGACAGTTTGCTAGGTGGAAACCCAGATAATATTATAGAAACTTCTCACATGACACTTGCCTCTCTAAATTCGCCCAGGGATGAGTAAGAGATCCATGAAATCGCCAACTGGAACCAAGAACTATCAGTGGAATGACACTAATTGAAAAATGAGAAGCTAACTCACCCCTTTGCAAATATCTATAAATGGATCCCTCATCTGAGAGATCTTGAGGCTGCAATTTTGTAATTTGTAAGGAAGTGCTGTTGGTTTCTCTTTTAAAGGAGACATTGTATTGTTGGGTGATCATGATCTTCATGAGGTGAAAAGGGCTTTGGTGCTGGGAGGATGATGCTGGATCAGATAGCTAGATTGTAATCCTCTCTTCTATTTCTACTATCAATAAAGTTCTTTGAGTTTTCCTCCATATAATCATATATTTGTGAATATTGTTATTTGTGGATTCAATTGTATGGTTAATGTATTTTTGATTCTGCATTTTTTATGATACCATAGATCGAGATGCTTTGATGGTGTTTTCTTGCTTTGCCTCTATAGGTATTCTCTAAAGCGAGACAAGTAGGAGAAGAGTGGCGAGCTTTATCAAGGGAGAGAGGAAACAAGCAAGGAGCCAAGCAGAAGATACAGGTTGGTCCTCTTTTCTCCTCTCTTATCTATCATACATAAAGGAAATCTTGAATTGCTTTGAATTGTTTTTTTCCAAGATAACTACCTGTCTAGATGGGACTAGAAGATTGAAAAGACACTAGTTTTCCCAGAAACAAAATAGCAACTCCACTGGGGAGTGAACAGTTTGTTTGTTAGTTATTGCTGTTTTCTTTATAAACTAGAGACAGAGCCTGAAGTTAAGCCAGCTAGCCTTCTAACTGCTCTTGCTATGCAAGTGCAAAGTAGATCAACATTGCTTCCGTCAATCTCCAGGTTGGTTTATGAACTGACTTTATGACTTGCAAACATCTTAAACACCCTTGTGGTAGCTCAAAAACCTCCTAAGATCATACCCCTGTACATTGTTTTTACTGTCTATCATAGCTCAACCTAAATCACTGAACTTAGCTGCAAATTTTGAGCAAAAACCAAACTCAGCTTCATTCCCTAGTCCATCACATTGTCTCTAACTAGCAGCCTATATGCATCACACCTCCTGTGTGTTGCAGGTGAGATGCATCCATGTTTCCCTTAAGGACAGGTGTGATGACTGAATTATATTGTTTGTCTCTCTAGAATTTGGTTTTTCATCCTTGTTTTCATCTCTATTTAGTAGTTTTGCTGCTCATCATTAGTATATCATTGCTAAAGCCTTCTTCATTTACATTATTTAGACTCCATTGATCAGGATTTGTGAATGTTTTTTATGTATTTTTCATCATGTACAGTCCTCCTTTGTCAAGAGTAGCTTAATCAAACTGTCGTTTTTTGATTCAAAAGTGTCATAATTGTCGTTTTGATTCAAGAAGAAGAGTGTCGTAAAGTCTTCCTCTTTTAGATAGTTGATTGTACTTTTGTCATTGTATTTGATTTGAATTGTCAATATTTGAATTGTCGCTTTGAAGAAAGTAATTCAGATCTTTACTTCGTTTTCCTTTTTGGCATTCTCACATTAAGGAAAGGAAAAAAAAAAAAAAAAAAACATGCATGTACATTTGCATTTAGACTGCATGTGGAAGATGATTTAGGAAAAGTGCATTTAGTGTGTGCTCTCTACTCTCTATTGAAAGAATCATAATTTTCTTTCCTTAGTAGCTAGGATTTTCATTGCTAAAAGAAAAACAAATGACTATTTATCATGTTAGATTGCATATTTAGGAATTTTACACCTACATAACGCGGTAAACCTTGAAAGACAAACTTATAAAAAAAATCAACTCTAAAATAAACCTCGATGAACATAAAAATGCTTTGGAACCTAACGCAACATATCTAGATGTCTAGGCTAGAGACGTATTTCGGTGTCGTAAAACCTAGTAACTATCGTTTTCATTGAAGGTTGCGTGATTCCTCCTCTTTAATACGTCAAGTACCAGTACGAACTTGTGCTCGCCGTACCATCGAGTATATATTGGGAGACCACAATAGGATGATATCCTTTATCCTTGGGAAGTTGTGTCTACTGCCCTATCAATCGCAATGCACTGAACACATCATTCGGGAAGATTGATTGCCGTACCTAAATTCCTTGGTAATTTCTCTTTAATTTACCACCAAGGTGTATATTGTAGTTTTGTGATTGGTTTGGTAATCCATTTGTCTAGATTTCCAGAGTAGTCACTTTCGTTCCTTTTCAGCTCCTTAAGAGAAAACGTCCATTTCAACACTTGTCACTTCAGGCTCATTAAAAATTGAAGGCGACTAGAGTCACCTTTAGCTTTTTCTCGACTCTTAAAAATTGAAAAAGCAAAGTTGTGTTAAAGCATCATAAAATTTACTTAATTCAGAATAACATTTTCCCTTTTTTAAATTTTCAGTTGATCAAGTAATCCGTAATCGTGGAAGAAAGTCAATCAAAACCCCTTCGTTCGCGGAGACTAGTGAGTCAATTGTCTTTGACTCTAGAAACAAAACCATTCCAGGAAAAATGGTCTCATTTAACTGAGTCCTTGTGTTTCAAGATCATCAGAGACTACAGTTAGTCCGATCATTTCTGGTACATCTGCCTTTACACAAGAAGTTTCGTAGTTACGAGGCGAGATTAGAACTGATCCTAGTGTAATGGTAGATTCTTCTATATTTGAAATAGCTCCATATAGAGCTGATCCAGAAACTGAAGTTCACTTACCTGAACATATTGAAGTTGAGTTCCAGAATTCAAAAAGTGTTACCCCTCTAGTAGTTGTCACTGCAGAAGTTATACCTTCTTTGGCTCCAGAAATATTTTACGGACCTGACGATCTACCTCTTCTTCCTAGACTGATTGCTATAGAAGAAATTGTATAAGATCTTCCATCTAATACCCCATTGCATTTTGGAACTAGGATCCACCTACATCCTTCTACTACAGAAGCTAGTTCTTCTAATCACCCTTCATCGCAAGTTCCTATCGAATCTCTAGGAAATCTTTTGGATAGACTAAATATGTCTGAACAACCATCAACATCTAGGACTGTGTCATCTGATACAGCAACAGTGGATCCTGCTACTACTACTTCGATAATATTTGCTGGTATACCATCCATCCCAACTAGTTATCAACTGCTAGATGGATTCCACCCAGGGACCATTCAATAGCATGGTCTATTCTTATCTAGAATTTCTTATGTTGAAACTCAGCAAATTGATCTTTCACATCGGTATCAATTTGGGCAGTCTAGTCCCCAAAGACCAATTTATCCTTTGAGCACTAGATTTCCACCATATGGGGGGCAGTATGATTTTTCATTGTTCCCTCTGCGAGAACAATTATATGAGAGTTCACAACAAAATCTAGGTCAAACTGGAATTACATCCAGTGGTTGGGTAACAATACTACCTCAATAGCCAAGAGTTGTATATTCAATGCAACCAAATCAACCTGTGTCGAATATTCCCACTACACCTAGTATTGTGACTGTGTCACAGGTACAAGTGTCGGTTGTTGTATGTTAATCTCAAGTCTCTCAAGTCATAATGCAACAACCTCTTGTCTCCACAACTCAATAACAACCTCAGATTAGTGCCTCGTTAGCTTGAACAACTCAAGCTCAAATGAGTACTATCACCTCACATCTTGGTCAAACATCTAGTATTAGACAATAGCAAATGGTCCAACAACCATGGCTGATACAATATCAACAACCGCAATTCTAGTAAGCTTACTGAGGACCTGAGCAGCAAAGTTTTGCAGGTAATGGGCAACCGTATTTTCAAAATGGTTACCAACACTCATATTATAATGGTCATGCACATAAACCTTATCAAAGTTATCAACGTCAGATACATTATGTTGGTATGCAAAGACCTACTACTCAGGCAATCCCATCTTATCCTGGGTATGCTTTGCCAAACTTGAATCAAAAGTTGTCTTTTGAAGCAACTTTAAACTTACTGGATCTGAACCAGATAACAAATGATCCAATTGCTTACACCCCTTGGTGGCCAGCGATTCCTCATAAACTTCCATTTGATATTCCTAAATTTAATGGAAATCCAGTTGAAGATCCATCGAATCACGTAATGAATTTTCATTTGTGGTGCTCATCTAACACCCTCAATGATGATTCGATTAGGCTTCACCTTTTTCAGTGAAAGCTAACTGGTCTGGCAATGAAATGGTACATTGAATTGCCTAGAGCTTCATTTGACAACTTCAGCACCCTCGCCGCTACCTTTCTAACCCACTTTCAGTTACATATAAGGTACGAAATGGGATCATAACTCCTTACCAACTCTAAACAAACAACAACCACTCACATATCTGATCATATTCATGAGTGGCCATGCCATCGTCGAATCGTAAGGACGTATGTTCCTGATCAGCTTCTAGCTGAGTGGTTTATTAAGTCATTATTACCTTCTATTACAGAAGATGTGGCCAAGGGAGGAGTTGTCACTAAAGAGCAAGTCATTGCTTGTGCACAATATTTAGACTTGATCTATACTTAGTCGAGCATGCTCTATGACAAAATTCCTGATGCTCCTAGACCAAAATTTTGCATTCCTCCCCCTCCTAAATGAAATAGGGACTCTCATGCCGGTGATGGCATGATTGGCACCTCAAGTACGCAAACCACAAATGCTCCATTTGGTAAAGCCCTTATAGTTTCTAATAAAAAGGAAAATGAAAAACCTCTTGCCTTAGAGGTTAATGTCATGTCATCTGACAAGGGCAAGGAACCAAAGCAACCAGGTGACAAGAAGAAAGGGAAAAACAAAAAGAAGAAACAAGAAGATTCGACTCCCGAAAAACCTTCTGGAAACCCTACTGGGTGAAAGAAACCTAATCAGCCATGTTTCATATGTGATGAGGACCATTGGACAAAAGATTGTCCGTATCGAGTTGAGGTCATGAAGTTCTTGAAAACTTCAAGTACCTCGGCGATATTAACTGATCCGTTTCCAAACCCAGAAACCAATTTACTTGTTATCGATCATGCTTCCCCATCCCAAGTGCCTATGTTGTCCATTTCGAAACAGCAAAATGATGCTTTGATATCAACAAGGAATAAAGATTATGGGAATCCACAGATGTCAAACAACAAGGCTACAGATAAACCCAGTAGTTTGACAACAACTTCATCAGAAGCTGTGCCACCCATCATTCTTGAATTAAAAATAAAGCCGCCAAAGGGAGTGGTACATAAATCGACATTTAATCCTCGTGCTCAAGCGGCACAAAATTATAATATAGTGGAGGATCTGGCTCAATCGCCATCTGCTATGTCGACAATTGAAGTACTGCATAATTGCCCCTCCCAAAAGTAGGCTTTATTATCAACAATAGGTGGGATTGACATAGTGGATTCAAATATTGTGGCCTTTAACAATAAATGATATGAAGCTCAGTTACCGACCCATCTCTCTTTCCTTATACAAGTAAAAGACCTCAACAAAATTGTTCATCAAACAATCATTGATGATGGGTAATCTACATGTATTATGTCAATGAGTTGCCAGAAAAATTTAGCTTCGCCACCCTTGTCACAATCATCAACAAAATTAAAAGAGTTCGATGGAAGGACATACATGCCATATGGGATATTAAGTAACTTACAAGTTGAGCTAGTGGGCAAGAAATTAGAAATTGAAGTCAAGGTCATTGATGGAAACCTTGAATACAATATCTTACTAGGGAGACCCTGGATTTACGGTATGGTTGTTGTTGTGTCAACATATTTCAGAAATATTGCATTTCCCTTCAAAGGAGGAATTACAATCTTTAACTAGCTAACCTTTCTCCCCAATTGTTCACAAGCTACTGGAAGCATTACATCGATCCATGGAAACTCTTAAATGCTTCAAAATGTCGGAGTAGGTCTCCTAAAAGACCCTTCCTGAATGGGTACTTTTTCCCTCCCACCTTCGAGTAATCTTGTGGAAGTGGCCACAGTAGAAACCTGTCACATGATATTTTCTACATCATCAAAGAATAAGAAGAACTATAACCCTTTTGATAGTATGGATCATCGCTAGGTGTTGCCCCCAAGCCCTATAGAATTGTTCTAGCAATCAATTTTTTGGGCATGGGCACAAACCCAAATCAACACTCAACAAGTGTTTGGATAGACAGGTCTTTAGAATATGGCACCTCTTCCAATCCTTTGTCTCGTATACATTCTACAGACAAAAGAATCATTTAGTCAATGATGATAGGAGAGGCACCATGGGAATATTGCCAACATCATTCCCATCTTCAAGATAACAATGAAGATTATTCTAGCAACCTTAAGCATCCTTTAATTTTTTATTTTCTATCAAATACTATAAATACGGTGGATTCTAAGTGAAATATGTCCAATATCGAGGAAACTATTGCCATTAATATCTCGACCAAAAATAACATTGTAGAGAATATTCATGTTGGCAAATCTTGTTCTCCTTCAGAACTGGAAATATATTGCGCTCTCTTTCGCAAATTCATAGATGTCTTTGCATGGTCTTATGAAGAAATGCCAAGCATGGACTCGAGTATCATTGAACATGAAATTAAGATGTATCCAGATGTCAAAGTATGACAACGGCTTCGATGGGTACACCCGAAGAAAACCACTGCCATTAAGGAAAAAGTTGAAAAACTTTTACATGCTCATTTCATTTACCCTATTCCTCTAACAGATTGGGTATTGAATATTGTTCTTATGATGAAAAAGCAAGGAACGATTAGAGTGTGTGTCAATTACAGGGATGTAAATCAGGCTTGTCCAAAGGACAACTACGCTACACCCTTTATCGACCAAATAATTGACGAATGTGCTGGATGCAAAATATTTTCCTTCACGGATGGATTTTCCGGATACAATCAAATCAATATCCACCCACAGGACTAGTCGAAGACTACATTTATATGTCCGTGGTTCACATTCGTGTACAGTAAACTACCTTTCGATTTGAAGAACATAGGGGAAACTTTTTAGAGGGAAATGAACTACACCTTCCATGACATCAAACACATTGTTCAACCATATCTTGACGATTTACTGGCTCATTCGTGAAACCGGACTGATCACCTGCAGCAATTGAGAGCTATATTTCTCCGTTGCCGACACTACAAGATACGACTGAATCCACACAAGTGTGTGCTTTGTGTTGGTTCAGGTTGGTTACTTGTTTTTGTAGTTTCTAAGGACAGAATTCAACTCGACCCGTGTAAGGTTGAGGCAATCATCGACATGCCTCCACCTTCGCATTTTCTTCATATTTAGAAACTCCAAGGGAAGGCAAACTTTCTAAGGAGGTTCATTCCAAATTATGCCAAATTTGCTAAAGGTTATACGCATCCTTTGAAAAAGAAGTACTCTTCAACTACGATCAGGTTGTGCAAGCTTCCTTTGATGCTTTAAAAGGTTCCCTAGTAAAAGCATCATTAATGTACACTCATGACTATCAAAAATACTTTAACCTGTATCTCGTCGCTACAAACACAACCATCGCAATGTCTTTAGTATAAGAAGACATTGGAATAGAACATCCTGTGTATTATTTAGGCCACAACTTAAATGATACAGAAAGCAAGTACTCCTATGTTGAAAAGTTGGCTTTAGAAGCTGTTAAAACAGTGCAGAGATTTCGACACTATATACTTCTTCGCAAAACTACCATTTTGTCAGATTCCAACCCTATGACTTACATTCTGTCGCGTCAATTGCGACGGGGCAAATATTCAAAATGGATAGCCATTTTGCAGGAGTTTGATATGGAATTGACAAAATCAAAATCAAAGAAATCTCTAGTCTTTGTATAGTTACTTTGTAACCTCCCATCATCGTCCAATGATTTAACATCTAAAGCATTAATCGTGGATGAAACTCTATTTTTGATATCGTCAAGCAACCCACGGTACGGGGATATACTTATCTATCTCCAAACCCAAACATTTAGGCCTAATACCTCTTGCTCTAAATAGCGATGTAGTCGATACCAAGCAAAAGGCTACATGATTTTCGCAGATACACTTTACCGTTGCGGTCTAGATACAGTTCTGTGAAGGTGCCTCACGCATGGGGAGGCCGAAAAATCCCTAAATGATAACCATTCAGGTGTGTGGGAGGCGTCAATATCGTTACGCTATGACACAAAAGATCTTATGAGCTAGTTACTTCTAGCCTACTATATTCAAAGATTGTATAATCACATTTAGAAGTTGCCATGCTTGTCAAATCTTCAACCGTGAAACTAGACTACCACCCGCACCACTGCATCCAGTAGTTCTTGTTGGGCCATTCACCAAATGGGGCATAGATTTTATGACATGTAACCCCAACTCAGTTGGGGGTGTTAGTGTCAGTCTTTGCAGCCATCCTTCAGTGATCAAACATGCTCTTACAAAGTGATTTTAAGGTGTCAAGGTCAAATTTTGTCATTTCAAAGAGTCTTCAAGCAAAATTTGGTCACTTGGCATTAGGTCTAGGGGTTGCTTTTACTCCTGTCAAATTTGTCCAAATGTCGATTCATGTCACCATTCAACTGAGTGTACCATCATTTAGAGGGCTTTCATCATCATGTCAAGTTCCATTGGGTCATTTTATAGCTTGTTATTGCTTCAGTTGTGCCTAGGTAAGGTCCATTTCCCTCTCCTAGGGTTTTGGAGGTAATTTCTCTTGGATGGTCAAATCATTAGAAAAACTTGTATCCTGATGTTCATACACTTTTCCCTATCATTAATGTACCCTATTAAACACTTCCCATCACTGAGATCCCCCAGATTCCTCATTTTTGCACAAACCCTAGTTTCTTGCCACAACTTGGCAATTTTCTAGGCTAGGCCAGTGTTTTTCCCTTTTGGACCACTTTCCCCCACTCGATCTTTGAGATTCCACTTTCCCCTACTTGCTAACATCCCTCCCTACTTCCAAAAATTTCCCCAAGAATTTAGAATCCCCTTATCCCCTTCATTTCGCTTCATTTTGACAGAATCCCTTCTTTCACACATCGGGATAAGTTTCACTCAAAAGATGTTTCACAGAAATCAAAGATGAATTTTGGAAACATGAGAGAGGTTGTTGTCCAAAACATGCCAAGGAAGAAAAAAATCCTTCACTTTTTACACAGGTATAATGGTTTTGGAGAAATGTCAAGAATACCATTGCCTCAGAAGAATTGTTGCACCTACAGGAAGTAGTTTTAGGAGATTTGAATTTTGACAGGGTAAATGAACTCTCAATTGACAAATTCCACGTGGGTTGGAAAGTATACTTCACGAGCTTTGTAACGAGCTATCACACGCTCAATTTGGACACTGGGAAGGCCTCCAAAAGCCTCTTGAAACATGCACTATGTAGCGCACTACGCATATAAAGTGCGCGCTACCCACTGCTCTTCAAAACTAAAATTCTCTCAGTCTCCTTTGCCTCATGTAAGTTTAAATCATCTTTCTATTATCTTTGGTCAGTGTTTGGAGTTGTTTGAAGATCGGTTGTAAGAGTATGAATGTTGAAAAACACAAACCCTACTCTCTTGTAAAGAAATGCCTCTTTCGGGTTTGAATTTGAAGTTTTGGAATTTGACTTTGGTGCCAAAACAGTCCATATCTCACTTGTATTATCCTTTCCCCACTACTGTCTTATCATCATACAATGCCTCCCTTTTCCCTATTCCCTTTAAAATCACTCATATCCATTCGTCCCTCTCCTATTTAACCTATATTCCATCCCTAAAACTTGCCATTTGTTACCACTTTCCATCCTTCATATAAGTTATAGGTTCCAAAATTCCATACAGTCAAGTGATTGTACTCACATCCTTGATTTCACTTGACTCAAGCATATTTTCTTCACTTAATTGAATCGTGTTGTTTCCATTGCTCATTTTCCCACAGTCCACTATTCACACGGCCCTATTTCCCACAGTTCCTCCCACATTTGGCGTTTGAAACAAAAGCACCAAATCCTCTTTCTTCATCTCATTGAACCCAACACAGATTTTGCAACATCATGGAGGCGGAC
>APFE030262624.1:152746-165013 GCA_000404065.3 Pinus taeda | reverse complement strand
GAAAACTTTATAATTTTGGGTTTTTCATGGTAATTTATGCATGCTCGAGTATTTCCGAAGCATTTCATCAAGTTCTGGATGACCAAAGGGCCCAAAAACACCATGAAAACCACCTTTCTGCCACCTTTTGCACGAGCAGGAAGTACTTCTGGGAGAATGAAGCTTTGGAGGGGCAAATTAGCTCCAAATTGGGAAATTCCACTTGGGTTGGATAGCCAACATCCCGGGCTTTCCAAAGAGCTATCATGAGCTCAATTTGCATGCCAGGAAGTGCCCCAAAAGTAGGCTGAAAGACGCACTATGCATATAGCTCAGGCGCACTACGCATATAGATTTTTGGTCAATTTTTCATTTTCCGGCTCAGGATTTCGGCCAGTTGGACCAGTTTTTCTTGTGGATGAAATTTTTGAGTTATATTGATCTAAATTTATGGTTGGCATGTAACTTAGACTCATTTTTACCTATTCTAGAAGATTGACTCCTAAAAAAGTAAAAATCAAGTGTAAGAATCAGTTTCCCTTCTTTTAGAGGCAAGTTGTTTGGATGCCTATATTCTAGCTCCTTGTTTAGAATTAGTTGGAACTGCTCCTAGAAGGAGGAATTTGACCCCTAGAGGCATGGTAAGGGGTTAGGATGGTTTATAAGATGTATTTTCTCAGTCATTTTCAAAGGTTAGAGAGGCTGGACTCTTGGGAAAGATTTTGGCACACTATTGTACATATTTTTCATATTTTGGTTAAGGAAAGATCAGAGGTTTTGTAGCACCTATTGGGATTCTTGTGGCTTTCAGTTCTTGATGGTGTTTTCTCTCAGTTTATTGTAAGTTATTTCCTATTTAATGTATGTCGTTCCCTTCTTATGCTTCTGAAACTAAATGAATGAGTAAATAAGGTTGAATCCATTGATTTCAGTGCTCTGCCTTTGAATTTATTTAGTTTTACATGTTTTCGCCTGTTTGGAGAGGATCCATGTTCTCCCTTGCTCTCTTCAGCTCCTTTTCATTCTGATCCATCCATACACTTAATCAAAAAGCATTAAGACTACTGCCTACCTCGCCCCAACTCGAATTCTGCAAAGATCTGGCCTTATCCCCGGACCCAAAATTGTTTTTTCCCATTTCTCCAACAAAAACCCAAAAAATCAAAATCAAACTTTCCTATCTTTTTACTAGCCTAAAATTAGTTCCCATTCTAGAGTCATCTTGCACCCTATTGCTCATTTTATCAAGATTGACTGGAGAGAGCCCTCTCCTGCCCTCGTAGGGCTAGCTACGAGGCTGAGCGTGGTTTGATGTAGCCTTGAGTTTTACCTTATTTCAGCCTAAGGTAGATTTGAGCGCTAACATGATGTATACCTTTTGTGCTTCTATAGCTCACATAGGACCTTGATGTATTCAATGTTGCATAATAGGTCAATTGCTGCTATGATATGTTCCACCCATTGGAGAAGTGAAAACATGTCACTTGTGGCCATTTGGTTCTAGTGATATAGGTTTTCCTTGATTTTGACTATTTGAGCCGAAGGTCGAATAATTTAGATACAACGACCTTGTTCTACATTATGGTTTACTTCAATTTGGATACATGTTTGATACCTCATGCCACTTTATTAGTTTGAATTTTGTTGTTTTTCATTCAATGAATTGATCCCACAATTGTTGATTCTTGACCTCTTTGAGTGCTTTGAGTGTCATAGATTTGGAAGCCCCTTTGATAGCACACTCTTGTAATGAATTTGTTTGGGAGCAATATTTGGGGTATGAAGGAGTGCTCCAGCCTCCATGGGAGGAACTCTAGGCAATGCACTCTTCTAGGGATTTTGGAGTGAACACAAGAGCACTCCCTAGGTGAGCCTAGAGGTTTCCTTAGGTGACCGAGAGTGCTCTTGCGATTAAAAAATGGTCAGAAAGAATTCTTATCCTTAGTGAATTTTCTTTTACAAAATTTCACATTTGTAGGGCTTTTTCTATGAAAGGCCTGAGGGAAGGTCATAATAGCCACTCAATTTCTAGCCAAGGTTTATGGAGAGCTCGAAGGGGAATTTAAATGATACCATACTCATTATTGTTGAATATATGAGAGGTAAGGTCTATGTTCGCTCTTGCTTGTCTTTTTTCCCTGTGTGTTGAATTCTCTATTTTTATACTCTTCTCATTCCTTTTCCTTCATTCTATTACAGGTTTTTATCAAGAAGCATGTTGGGTATATGGTGTATTCTTCCATATTTTAATGATTGTGTCGATTGGAAATATAAATGATGAGAATGTATCTAAGAATATTCATGGTGAGGAGGGCCCATTCCGTAGAGAGGGACTTTTAGCTTTGTGATATATTTAATTCCATCATAGAGGTATTTGAATTGGTGTTGACCTATGGAATGGAGGAAACTCCTCCTAGAAGATGCTAGAGTTCATTGCTAGCCAAATGGATCTATGCAATCATATGAAGAGATCTATGTTTTGATAGATTTATCTTCAAACCATTTCTTTTTATAGTCGAAATCAATTTTTATTGTGACATTTACAGTCCTTTAACTTTTTGCATTCACAACATTTTTACATTTTACATCTTGTATTTCTTCAAATTTGTGAGTCTTTAAGTGCATGATAGGTTGTGAATATCAGTTGTTGATTTATGAAATATGGCCCTATTGTGTATAGATGTAGTATATTACAGACTGATAGTATTAATAACTTTCTATTGTCTTTGTGTGATATGAAATAGCTTTGGACCACCTCAACATTTGGTAGGGTCACAAAAGCTAGCAACTGAAGTTGTTATGGCCTATCTCAAAGTAGTTAAAGAAATATTTAAGGATAGGAGGGAGAAGTATGTTGAGTTTCTTGAAGTAATGAAATATTTCAAGGCACAAAGGTTCACAATTGATATTCTATATGATATTAGTAATGAGCATATTTAGCTATTCATTATTTATTTAAGAGGGGCCTACATTTTTTACTTGGTTTCATTTCCTTTCAGGATCATACAATGTTTCAATTGAAAAATGGAGGATCTAGCCCCTTATTTAATCTCTATTGAGAATAGCAACAACAAACGCTAAAAATAGAAATGCTAAAAATAGCATTCATAATATTCTAATTTTGATTTGTCCTTGAATTATAATTGTGAATTAAAATTCGAAATTAGTCTCACCAGCTGCTTGGAAAATAATTAATTAATTCATTATGGATTAATTAGTTGGAGAAATTCAAGCATCTTTGTGAAGTCATGCAACAGTTATCCCTTAAATTAAGGAGATTATCCCTTAGTTAAGGAGAGAAGGATGAGTTGTCTTTGAGTTGTAATTAGTTAGCTCAGTTAACTGAGTGATGCCTAGTTAAATTAGTTCCAAACAGTTTGAGGAACTAATTGTGAGTTCAGTCAGTTAATGCATGCATGCATGCAACTAGTGTACTCCAGATAACTGAGGATTCTCTCATAAATAACTCATGCATGTCAGTTCTGACAAAGACCGAGTTGAGATTAAAGACAAGGACATTGTACTATCAGTTGGAGGAATTTTCCTATAAAGGAAACTCATCCATGTAGAAGAAATAAGGTTCCTTGAGGATTGTGCAGTTTTGCAGGGTGTGAGATTAGTATGAGTGATCAGTGTTACACTGGGTAATAGTAGGATCACCCAGGAGAAGCAATGCAAAGAAATAGGAGGCTTGGAGGGTAGAGGAGAAGGTTTGTGAGAAGCCTTGTTTTCATGTGAGCATCCAGGAGGATTGTACTGAGAACTGGCTAGCTGTGAGAGCTAAACCTTTGTGTAATCTTGATGTATTTCCACCTTGTATGATAATACAGATAGTGGGGTTTTAGGCTGAGGCTTTCCTCAGGGTATTCTTCTGTGTTTCATGTGTATTGATTCTTCTTCTCTGTTATATGTGTTCCACTTGATCTTGCTCAAATATATTAATATTTTGTAAGTTAGATTGTAGAAGTAGATTATGTATTTTGGTTTAGTTATATTGCATAATCAGGTTAATTTATAGTGAGAATTTCTACATGGTATCAGAGTTAGCTGACCTATAGAGAAATGTATACATGGTATCGGAGCGAAGTTTACTAGAGAAAAGGTGATCGAAGCTGTGAACAAGTATACTGAGAAGGGAAATTCAAAGTTTGAAGTTCGGGATTGTAGGTACAAATCAAAATCATCTCATACTTCAGGTTGGTCAATGGTGTTCTATGGCTTGAGAGTCGAGTATGACTTGGATGGCAGCTCGAATTACATAGCATGGAAAGATTGCATGGAGGCTTTATTAGAAGACAACGGCTTGAAAGATTTCATTGATCAAGAAATCCCAAATCCAGGTTCAACTAATGCACAAGAGTTGGCTGAATGGAAGAAGTGTGTGGCGAGGGCAAGATGGACCATCCTTGAGGGAGTTCGAGACGATATTGGCTTGAGTCACCATGGGAAGGAGACTCTGTTTTCAATGTGGAAGACATTGAAGAACCTCTATTAGAACAATAGTGACCAGAGGAAACTAGCGCTCAAGGATAAGCTTCGAAGAATCAAGATGGAGAATGGTGATACTATTTCCACATATCTGAACAAGCTCACCACCTGTAGAGATGATCTTGGAAGTGTGGGAATAACTACTGCCAATGATGATATGGTGAGACTTGCTCTCCTCGGTCTTTCAAAGAGCTGGCATAGCTACCAAGACTCTATGAATGGAAGGGAGAAACTGCCAGATTGGAAACGACTGTGGTCAGATCTCATGCAGGAGGAGATCAGGAGGAGCACATGAGATGGTTCTTCATCCAAGGAGGATGAAGAAAATATGGCCTTAGTGAGTAAGGCAAGGAAAGGGAAGGACAAGTATTCTCATCCCAAATCGAATTCTTCTCATGGAGGGAAGAAGGGTGACAAGTCTAAAGTGAAATGCTTTAATTGTCATTAGATGGGTCATTATGTGACTAATTAGCCATCGAAGAAGTCCAAGAAGGGATCCTCGGATGGATCAGAAGCTGAGGCATTAGCCTCTCAGTTCGAGATGGACTTTACTCTCACCGCATGCATGTTGTCATCGATGATGGGTTGTGGTTGGTTTCTTGATAGTGGAGCCTCATTCCACATGACTGACGATAAAATTTTATTCAATACCTTGGAGGAGAAAGACCTCAAGATACTCATAGATATGGGTGACGATGAAAAGTATGGTGTTTTAGGAGTAGGCATGGTTGCTTTTCAAAGGGAGCATGGAGCTCTTATCACCTTGACAGATGTGAAGCATGCACATGGACTGAAGAAGAACTTGGTATCAATCATGATGTTTGAGGAAAAAGGCTACGATGTTGTCTTCAGTAAGGGAAAGGTTTTCCTTAGACACATCACCAAGGGACAGGTGAAACAAATCGGTTCATGGGTACAAAACCTATATGCTCTTGAGGTTCAAGATGCATGCAAAGCCTTGAGGAGTAAGGCAACTATTAGAGACTTGGTATTTGAGAGGGAGAGTAAATTACCTCTCAACATGCAGTCCTAGAAGAAGTCTCAGACAATTATGGAGGAGCCACAATTGGAGATGTTGAGAGGAGACCGAGTGAAGGCATCCACTCATGCAGAGACCTCCAGTAGGGGGGAATTGTGAGCCAAGTGGGTAGAGGGAGCACATGCAGCCATACCTCCAGGTGTGAGGTGGGGCGATGTGAAGTGATAGTCTCACAAAGGCTGAAATTGGGTAGTGTCCATTGAGAGGTTTTAACTCATTGATCGTACCTTGCTACGGAAGCCCAAAGTACATAGTAGCAGGAGGAATCAGTGGGATTGATGTAATCAGAGATCAAAATGATAGAGGCTAGTGCAGTCAGATACTGAAGAGCGCAGAGAAGGATTGACAACAGTGCAGAAAGGATAATTCAGCAGAAGTGTAGAGTTTTTAGTCGCAGAGGCAATAGCAGTTAGAGACTTTGATGACAAAGGCATCATATTGATTCATGTTGGATATTTTTTGTTTATGGAGTTGCTGGAGGAACAACACTAGGGAGAAGTGTTGCATGCAGAATATTCCAAAGGTTCAGGATTGGGATCGAGTTGAATTCTTTTCTTGTTGAGAATAGCAACAAGAAATGCTAAAAATAGCATTCAGAATATTCCAAGTTTGATTTGTCCTTGAATTAGAATTGTGAAATAAAATTCGAATTTAGTCTCACGAGCTGCTTGGAAAATAATTAATTAATTCATTATGGATTAATTGGTTGGAGAAATTCAAGCTAGAAGTATTTGTGAAGTCATGCAACAACTATCCCTTAAATTAAGGACATTATCCGTTAGTTAAGGAGATAGGGATGAGTTGTATTTGAGTTGTAATTAGTTAGCTCAGTTAACTGAGTTATGTCCAGTTAAATTAGTTCCACACAGTTTGAGGAACTAATTGTGAGTTCAGTCAGTTAATGCATGCATGCATGCATTTAGTGTACTCCAGTTAACTGAGGATTCTCTCATAAATAAGTCATGCATGTTAGTTCAGAAAAATACCCAGTTGAGATTAAAGGCAGGGACATTATACTATCAGTTGTAGGAATTTTCCTATAAAGTAAACTCATCCATGCAGAAGGAGTAAGGTTCCTTGAGAATTGTGCGGTTTTATAGGGTGTGATATCAGTGTGAGTGATCAGTGCTACACTTGGTAACAGTAGGATCACCCAGGAGAAACAATGCAAGGAAATAAAAGGCTTGGAGGGCAGAGGAGAATGTTTGTGAGAAGCCTTGTTTGCCTGTGAGTTTCCAAGAGGATTGTACTGAGAGATGGCTAGCTGGGAGAGCTAAAGCTTTGTGTAATCTTGATCTATTTCCAGCTTGTATGATAATACAGATAGTGGAGTTTGTAGTTGAGGCTTTCCCCAGAGTATTCTTCTGTGTTTCATGTGTATTGATTCTTCTTCTCTGTTATATGTGTTCCACTTGATCTTGCTCAAATCTATTAAGATTTCACAGGTTTGATTGTAGAAGTAGATTAAGTATTTTTCTTTAGTTATATTGCATAATCAGGTTAATCTACAGTGAGAATTTCTACATGGTATCAGAGCTAGCTGATCTATAGAGAAATTCCTACAATCTCCACAAAATGGAGCACTCCAGGTTTGCATTAACAACACTATCCAAAAGCTTTGTCAAACTTTTATGTTCTATAGAATTTCTATAAATTTGTTTTATTCCATTTCCTTTACCTTTTTTATTTGATTTAGATCATTGTGGCATTGTCCTTTAAATTTACCATGAAATATCATTAGAATTTCCTTCTCCTTTGCATTTTGTATTTGATTTAGAGCATCATGGAACTTCTATAAATTTAATATGACATATTACTGGAATGCAAGGAAGCTACACTATGGAATATTACTTTTGAGCATGCACAAGATGCTCTAGGAGTCCCTAGATGGAGCATTAAAGCAACAGTCTTGATCGAGACTCTTCCTACAATTTTCCAAATGCATGAGATATTGTATGAGTTGAGGGAGAATTCAATAGGGTTGAACTATGGTAGAAGGATTATATTTTCAGTTATGTTTAGACATTCAAATCCTACCCTAAGAGGCTTCTTCTAGACCGTGTTCAAGTTGGATGACACAGTATTTCATGAAAAGCTATTTGGAGTTGCTCATCTAGACATGCCATAAGCATGGATTGCATGTAGTGGGAAGCATGGCGAGTGCAATACACATTCATTTTATGATATACTATACAACTTAATTTTGATCACCTAAAAGAGATGTAAATTCACAATTTCACTAGTCATAGTATTGGTGTATTTTAGTAGTAAAATGTTTACATATGTATTTCACCTTACAGTTGTGTTTAAAGTTTAAATTTTGTTTGTACTTTATTTCTATATGAATACACAACTTCACCTCACTACCTATCATCACGGGATTGAGTGATATACATGTGTGCAGTCACCCTCCAAAGGTGAAGATGAAAGCAAATGCATACATTCACTTTGGAAAGACAGGGTGGCAACTTGGAAAGGTGAAAGTGTTCATTTTGATTTAGTAATGTTTAATATCTTTGTTGGATTGTTGGGTTTTGTTTTCATGAGAACTTGGAGCAAAGTCTTGGACAAGACTGTGTTACTGAATGCTCTGTTCACAAGACAAGAGAACACTGTTATATAGAGTTGCATTGTGGCATGTTATAGCACTGCCTATGGAGCTGTGCCATTGGGCTAACCACACTCATTCATATTAAGATTAGATTTTTTTTGAACACATATAATTTTAAGTAATTTGAGATAATAGTGAAAGCATTTTTTAGGATTATGATAACCTTTGTTGATTGAATCTCTCAGGTGGAGTTGGATCCTATTTGCTGGAAATGAATAGGAAAACATATGAAAAAGCATGAATTGATGTTGAAGGGAATCTTTCCAATACCATAAAGAAGCCTAGCATTGGTTGGATTGTTGGATTCCTTTTCCTAGTCACTTTCAGTCATATTTTACTTTTGGTACCTCTAAGAAAGATGATGATCACTAGCAATGAACTCAGTTTTCACAACATATTAATGTTGGTTATGAATGGCATTGCCAAATTATTTGAATTTAACGGACTGCACTAGTTTCAAGTACTTATTATTAAAAACAAGCTAACTTATGCAAGTGGTGTTGCAACAACTGTGCTCATCAACGGTTTCCAGACACCTCATGGAGACAAATTAGCAAGGTAAGGTTTATATAAGTTTTATTGTTGCTTCTCTAATGGGGGATATGGTATAGATTCATATAGAGAGGTTTCTGGTTTTGTTTTTTTTAAATCCCTCTTGATGCTTAATAGATTCAAAGATTTGGAGTTAATATGGATTCTGATTTTTTCCAATTGTTCATTGTGATTAATAAAATTCAATTTTAACATGAATCTAGGCAGAGTAGTTAGAAGTAGCATGTGTTTATGAGATTGAAATCTAGTTCAATGCCTTTGTCTAATGAAAGTGTTTAAGTGATTGTTGATCTATATGTAGGAAACAAATCAGATTCTTTGCTAAATACTTCACATTCAGTTTCCTCTATGGATTTTTTCCAGTGGTTCTTCACTGGCGGTGATAATTTCAACTTCGTAAATTTCCCTACCTTAGGCTTGAAAGCTTGGAAATAAAGGTAAATTTTCTGATTACAAAGCTTATCAAATTTTTTTCCAAATTGGGATTTATGAAATATGTGATATATGTTACCCATTGCAATTTTACTTTGATTTGAGCACAACATACATGGGAGCAGGTATGATCTACCAAAATATTGTCAATATATCACTTCTTATTGGAGCGTCGGCTTCGTGGGGTCTCATGTGGCC
The DNA here is from genome assembly GCA_000404065.3 of Pinus taeda. Taxonomy (NCBI): domain Eukaryota; kingdom Viridiplantae; phylum Streptophyta; class Pinopsida; order Pinales; family Pinaceae; genus Pinus; species Pinus taeda. The sequence goes on along the minus strand of APFE030262624.1, from coordinate 155,714 downwards.
TTAACAAATTATCTGCAGCACCAAATTGGGTGTAGAAAAATGTGTCTCCTTTCACTGTAGGTACAAATATAATCGCCATATCTGTGAGAAATGAGATTCTTTCCTATAAGCTTTTCTTTCCCAGCATAACTCTAGAAATGTACTATCAGGCCCTGAAACTAGAAAGGAAAATTTGAAAAAAGAGACACCAGGTATAATTATCAAATTTTTTAAAAAAGATACACCATGTATAATTATCATCTGTCTTGAAACCTTGAAAATTACGTATGGAACTTAGATTTAAAGATCCACCCGAGGCATTACGGTGACGGTGGTGATGATATGAGTTATCAGGTTGTCAAGGAATTAAACTGGTCCCACTGGGCCCATTACGTTTGAAAATAAAGAGTCATGTTCTGGCATACTCTGTATAGTGTCTTGATTATAGTATATCATCAATAGATTGATAAGATTTTATTAATTTATCAAATTTGATCCATAAATCGCTGAACAAAATGCATTGGATAATGTTTAATGCAGTGGTAAGTGAATACATCAACTCCAAAAACACGGGGAAATAAACCTTTGAGAAACAAGTTGGATCAAGTCTGGTAAGATGATTTCTTCCTCTTTCATTCAGCTTTTGCCACAAGGAAATACTCGAGGAAGACATCATCTTGCTGGTGCTTCTGTAATCGAACAGGTAGCATCCAAAAGGAAAATTCATTCCCCCATCTTGCTTCTTGGGGATTCTCCATCATGTATTCAAGCTTCTGCTAAAAGAAAATCAGAAACATGAATGAAGTGAATGATATAAGAAAAAGAATTTGAACACAGTATTCATGATGCACTGTGCTCTCACATGGAGTCCTTGTGATGGTCTCATATTCACTGGAATGATTGCTTGGATTTGAAAGTTTGATTCTTTCTGGTAGGATGATCTATCCTTGGCTGTTGATACAAAAATTCAAGCATTTTGATGTTAGAAATATTTCCTAAACATCAAAAAAAATATTTCCATAACATCATCTGCTATGGAATCCAAAGTAATGCAATTTAAGACTTTTGAGAAAACAAAAGCTACAAAGCACTCAACCAATTTTCTTCAATTAATGATTTATATTTTTTTTAGTCTTAGCATTGACTTTGAACCAGCAAGGGTGCCCAACATGAAAAGTATGTATAGCTCAGCGGTGATGGTACATGATAGAGATGACATGGTAGGTGAGGGTCATCCTTATCTTGATTGTAGATTCTGGAAATGTTCCAGAATCTTATGAATAGGAGCAAGGTCAAACAATTGACTTCATTCCTTTCCATTAGATTCCATAATATTCTCAGAATTTGCAATCCAGTTAAGCTCAGTTGCAACAAAGGATGACTTGTTGTGTTACTTAGTAGACTTTAGAAAATATTTTAACGTGGTCCCTAGAGATATGGGATCGACTCTCCAAGATAGGCTTCTCAAACGATAGGGAAAACAGCAGTTCACGTTTTGCATGATAAGGATGAGGCCAAAATTGGAACCAAGGAGGGTGTGTTGGACTGTTTTAGCAATGTTATAGGAGTGAATCAAGGGTACCTATTCTTTCCAACATTGTTCTAACTATACATCAACTGGCTAAAGGAATGGATCAAAGAGAAAGTGGGGAAGGGATGAACATCGCTGTAGTATTAAAAATATTACTATGTGCAGATGATGCCATCTTAGCAGCAAGAACACTCTGAATCTTAATAGAGCACCTCGTAGCACAAGAAACTTTATGTTTGGGAGGTCGATATAAATAAACCAAAGTTGTTAAATTCATACCCACTTGCGCTGGAAGCGATAAATCTGTTGATTCTTTATAGGAAAAGAGTGGATAATATGTGTAGCAAGCATCTTCCATGTAATATCAACAAGGAATTCCTTCATAGAATGAAAAAACAAATGGGAGATAGAATGTAGAAAATGGATCAAAATCTAGTTCATAAAAGAGAGAATTCCCAATTCACAAAAAGGAGATGAAAAACTACATAAAAAGCTTAGCCGTTCTAAGGAGCTTGAAAAGGATACCTGGTATGAAAAGGGCATGTAGCTTAGCAGTGTGTTCAGAGTGTCTAGCATCAAATGGGCATGTGGGAGCTTAATTGTACAATGAGGGTGTCCAACATGAAAAGGGCATGTATTTAGCTCAGTAATACACAAGGGTGCCCACTTCCTAGTATAAAAAGGCATGTTCGTAGCCTAGCAATACATAAGGGTACCCAAGATGAAAAGGGCGTGTAGCTAGCTAAGCCATATGGGGAGGGAAACAGGTATAAAAAGGGCATGTAACTCTTGATCACTTACAGTAAGGATGCCCAACATGAAAAGGGCATGTAATGCTTGGTAGTTGTACATTAAGGATGCCCAGTGGTAAAAGGGCAGGTAGATAAGTTGGTACTAATAAGGTAGGGGTGTCAGTCATAAGAAAGGGAATGTAGGTAAGTGGGATTAGCAAGGCAAGAGCACTCAGCAAAGAGAAAGAGTATGTAGCTGAGAGTGAAAAACTTGTAACAAAGTGGGAGGGCCACCAGCCATTTGGGGGTAGGTCTAGTCTATTCAATTTTTCAACTTCTTCATCTGTCTGATGTTAATTAATTTGAACAAATAATTTTATAGTTGCACTTGATATAAAGTTCAGATGCGTAGTTTTCAACCACTACAGAAACATAAACCAGTGATATTAAGAGTTTAATTATAAGAAGAGCTTCAGCGTAAATCACATGAAAAAGACCTTTGTCGACGCGTTTCGAACCAACTAGTGTGGTTCATCATCAGGACAAGTTGAAGATACAGATCTAGTTCAGCGTGTTAAATAGTCTAAGCAGAGACTCAAATGGCTAAAAAGACTAATGGATACTTTTCAACCCAGGACCCTAGTCAAAATTCCTTTAACTAATTTAATATTAAATTACTATTATATTTATGGAGCTAAGTTGACCCGGTAAAAAATTAAACCGATCA
>APFE030262624.1:93145-152489 GCA_000404065.3 Pinus taeda | reverse complement strand
AATAATAATAAATAAAATGAAAAAATGAAAAATAATATTGACTCGTTACTTTATACTTTAGTTATTAAAATTATACCATTAGGGCTATAATTAAAAGGGGGAAACAAATAAAAGCAAGAGAAACAGGAAAATATTTTAACAAACTAGGGGAAACAACCCCTAAGGGAAGGAAACAAGAAACATTGAGACCTTACCAAGAAGGGACCGCGGAGGCTAGGAGGACAGGGCTGGGACCCAACAGCTGCTGATCTTCCAGCCATCATCCCTATTAAGATTTTTCGGCCTTTTTTCAATCTCCAGGGCCTCTCTAAACTTACGATGGTGAAACTGAGCAACTTTAGCAATGACCTGAGCCTCTTCAATACACACATGATGCATCGTCTTCTCAGCATGTTCAACCAGGGCTGAGGATTTGGTCCTACCGTGCCTCAAGTCAGCCGAATGCTTGCTAATCCTCTGATTGATAGAGTGACCTATCTCACCAATATAAGGAATCCCACAAGAACACGGAATGACATAGGTGCCCTTCATGTCTTTAGGGTCAATAGGATCTTTCACAGACCTGAGGGAGCTACGGATAGTATTAAGAGGTCTAAAAGTTGCGGGTACATCAAACTTTCTCAGAATCCTCGCAATATTATCCGTGGTCCCTTGGATATAAGGAAGGTTAACCCCCATGGCACGATCACTGGAATCCCTACGGATTGACGGCTCCTTCCTAGCCTTGAGGAAGGCCTTTTGACCCAGGTGTCTCTTGTAACCATTTTTCACAAATACATCTAGGAGATGAGCCTTCTCCTTTTCCAAGCTCTCTATTAAGAGTTGTTGGATGCAGATAATATATACAGTGCTTGATTGTAGCTATCAACACTCATGAAACATGCAAATATAAAATGAAGTCCCCATGGAGAAATTTACCCACCACAGATCTCTTAAGAACTTCAAAATTATTGAAAGGGTTAAGGAAAACCAATAGACTAAGATTTTTTATTTTTTTTTTCAAAATATTTATGGTTAGAAAAATTTAATGTATAAACTTATGAACATATCATAGTACAAGAAACTTGATCAGGAGACCTTGTATTTCATTGTATTCTAGTTTCCTTTCCTATATTGACACACACATAATAGAAAACAACTTATATACATAACAAAATCCATAATGTATATATTATTAAAACATTATATACATAAAAGGGTAGAGGATATTTTTTCCATATCAAATTGAATTTGATTCCATATTCAAATTCGAATTTGTTAACTATGTAAGAAAGGACCATTGAAAGCGATGTGGGACAGGTAGGATCCACGGAGTGGGTATAGGAGAACTATGATTTATTATACTCAAGAACAATCACATATATCAATGTGGATTGTGCAGTTGCAGGGCCATGTTTTATTGCTTCTGCTACACCCCAACTAGATAATGTTCTTAGGGAAGCAACCAAGCAGGTTTAATGTATAAACTTATGAACATATCACAGTACAAGAAACTTGATTAAGAGACCTTGCTTTTCATTCTATTCTAGCTTCCCTTCCTATCTTGACACATACATAACAGAAAAAAAGTTATATGCATAACATAATCCATAATGTATATTGTTAAAACATCCTATATACATAATAGAAAACAACTTATATACATAACAGAATACATAATGCATATATTGTTAAAAAATTATATCCATAATAGGGTAGAGGAGAATTTTTCCGTATCAAATTGAATTTTAATCCATATTCAAATTTTAATTTGTTATCTATGTACAAAAGGACCATTGAAAGACAATATTTGGTGATGTGGGACAGGTAGCAAAAGAGTGGGTAGAGGATAACTATGATTTATTGTACTCAAGAGCAGTCTCGTATATCAATGTGGACTGTGCAATTGCAGGGCCAGGTTTTATTGTTTCTGCTACACACCAAGTGGATAATCTTCTCAGGGAGGAAACCAAGCAGGTTTGATGCTTTTCTCAGTATATCATTTTGAGGAAATAATCATAATTATTCTCATGAATTTATTTAGGGTTTACTGAATGTGAATGCCAAAATTGTTTCAGTATATCATTTCTACCTTCTCATAGCTTACTATATTTGTTTTCAAGTTGTAGATCATGATTATGCACCCCAAACTATCTATGAATCCTGGTTTGTAGCTAATAATAAATCCGAGTCAGCTATGGTATGTTTTACATATATTTTGATGTTCTAGTTTTTTTGAAGTTATAACTTAATATTTAAGTCAATTGATAAGATTATAATCAGTTTGGTTTCTTTGCTATGAGTGAATATGAGATTGTTAGACTAGGCACAGGAGGCTTAGAATTTACTTCTTTCTTGCATCACGTTGGAGTTCCTGCAATAGACATTTACTATGGGAATGGTTGGGCACAATTTCCTCAGCCTAATCTGCTAGTCTTTTATAATCATTTTAGTTTAAGAGAAAAAAAGTTGAAACCTATTAGAAAAAAAATTATAATATGGCATCATAGCAAGGTATTAATTTCAGAAAATCTGTTCGCAGATTATCCAGCCTACCACTCTCTATATGACAACTACATGTGGATGGAAAAATTCGGAGACCCACACTTTTGCAGGCATGTTGCAGGTAATTATACCATCTAATCTACCCCAAAGACTCATCTTTTAAGACAAAATCATGTGTGAAACCCCTTTTGGTTTGGGATGATACCAGAGGAGTGGATTTTAAATAAATTTTCTAAAAAAAAAGTTATGGTGACTTTTCTCAATAGTGGCAGGAATTTGGGGAATAATTGCACTCGAGCTTGGTGATGAGGACATGCTGCCTTTCAACTACGAGAATTATGTTGATGAAATCCAGGTAATGCAATCATGGCTATTAAATATTGGCACAATGGCTACTGTAAAATATGCAAAATATTTCTAATGTGTTTGAGCCTTGTAAGGTATGTAAAATATTTCGGTGTGTTTGGGAATTCATGTATGTCATTTAGCATTAGTCATTTTTTATAATAACACTTAAAAGCAAAAGAGAATATCAATAACCATTATTTATATTGTAAAACAATTTATATACATAATAGGGTTGACACATCTTTATCCCATGAAACCCTATAGTCCCATTTCTCGTTCGTTTTCCCATTTTTGGTAACACAATTTGTAGATAAATTGAAATGAAATGTGAATAAGAACCCCAAATTAATGACAACTTACCATATAAATGGTCAAAATACCATGCAGATACGACACTAAGCATCCCAATAACAACATCATTAACTATCTACACAGTAATGAAATGTTGATTACCATACCAGATGTTATTATTACCCAATAGATTTCAAAACGCAAGGCCAAAAGCAGTGCAATAAATTAGAATGGAAACACATATAAAAACTACGTAAATAGCCTTTGTGATGATAACAATTTCTTCAAGATCAACCTTGACATGAACAAGGGTCTTCAAATGATGAATTACTCTTGGAGGACCTATGAGAATTTTGTTGTCTTTCATCCACATGAACATAGCCATAAATTGGAAAATATGCAAAACTGTACACCAAACCACAAACATCACACCCCATAATGCCTACATAATTCCTATTAAATTCCATATGGGTAGGTTGCTTCCACTGTATCGGTTAATATGTGGTATAGATGGCATGGATTCAGGTTGACAATTTTTTTTGGTAAAATCCAATAATACGGACATGAGAGATATGCAGTGCCCTATACAGTGATGTATTTTAAGAATGACATTGGCCTCAGCTTCTACTGATTTGTAATTCAAAACATGGATTTTCTAGAGAGGCAAGGAAAGGTCCAAAGGTGGGGTGGTAGCCAACGAGGATGTATACTTCTCAACAAAATCAAATAGGAAACACTGAGCTCTGGCACTGTAACATGCTTATCTATATCAAAAAAAAATCGGAGCTATTGTTGATGCCCTCTTTTGTTTCTCTTTTGCATCCACGGATAAATGATAATCTCAACTCATCATTACAAATGAAAGTTTCCATTAAATATATTAAAAAGTATGTAACATTTTTAGTTTTCTAGAATTTGACGAAGATGAAAGAGCTAGGGATAGAGCACACATAGATGATAACAAAGCTCCACCCCATCAAGGATATTGCAACAAAAACATGTATCTTCTCTGAGCATATTCTAGTAAACAATGGGGTCAAGATATTGCTCGAATTTTAAGAAAAGTGATGGACCTATCTCATATGGAAAAGAAGACTTCAGAATCATGGGTTATATTCAAAAAAATATTCTTCAGTGACAATGATTGTATTGTATGTTTGACGGTCCTCCACTACTGCTTTCTAGAACCAACTCTGAATCAACAGAAAGAAGGAATATCTTTTTGTTATTGTAATGTCCCTTCCTAATTATTTTCCCAAGGCGAGGACACTTTGATGATATTCTGAAAACTGCTTTTTGTTGCCATTATGGACACTTTGAGTTCTTGGTGATTCCCTTTGGGCTAACCAATGTTCCAGCCACATTCTAGTCCTATATGAATCACGTGTTCCGTAGACAGCTGAGACGCTTTGTTCTAGTTTTCTTTGATGACATACTCATTTACAACAGAACATTGGAGCAACATCTTCAACATTTGGAGGAGGTGCGTCGCATACTTGAGGAGAAACAATTGTATGCAAAGTTGTCCAAATGTGAGTTTGGGCTAACAAAGATGTTGTACTTAGGGCATGTAATTGGGGAGGATGGAATGAAGGTGCATCAGGAGTAGATTTTGGCAATTCTAGATTGGTCCACACCCAGGAACATGACGGAACTGCGGGGTTTCCTGGGCATTTGTACGTATTACCGGAGATTTGTGAGGGAGTTCTCACAGCTTGCATCACCTCTTATGGATTTGACAAAGAGGGGAGATTTTGTGTGGACATAGGTGGCAAAGGAGGCCTTCACGCACCTCAAGAGGGTCATGAGCAACTGTCCTGTCTTAGCCTTGTCATATTTCACGCAACCATTTGTGCTGGAGTGCGATGTGTTCGGTGAAGGGATTGGGGCTGTTTTGACATGGGGGGGCATCCTATTGCGTTTGAGAGCAAGAAATTACAGCCTCACAAGCAGTTGTACTCTATGTACGACAATGAGATGTTGATAGTGATGCATTAGCTGGCCAAATTTAGACAGTATTTAGTGGGAAACCAATTCAAAGTGAAGACGCAATGGGAGAGACTGCGTGTTTGGTGGAGTAGGAGAGTCAAGGAATTCAATTATGAAGGTTGTTGGAGGTATCCACATTGACTTGTTAGTTTGTATAGGAGAAATTATAGCAGGAAGGCCAGTCAAATACCTAGGTCGAGCTGCTAGTCGAAGGGCATTTGTCATCCTCACTCGGGTCTGCACAGACCTTAGTGGGGGTCACATGGAAGGAGGCTTAACCATAGGATTGAGGAGCTGGATTGTGGAGAAATTGTTGGGCATCCGATTTGGGGAGGTTTCCTGCCTTTTTGGAAACAATTTACAACAGTCCCAATTACAGACAGTGAGTTCTAGTGTTGGACGAGGGCCAATCCCCAAGGGTCTAAATTGGCAGGTCAAAACCAAGGAAAACACTTTTTGGGTTTTTCTAGGTTTTCAGAGAGGAGTACATCCCCAAAGTTGCAGAAATTTCTCGGTTGTTTTGAGGGGTAAATTAGAGCTTGAAGTCAGTCACCATTATATTTTCGAGGGGACACCATAGTTTTCTGGGAGCAAGAAAGTCACAACAGCTGGGAACCTTTGTATTATTCACCTCAGGCTTGTAGCTTGCCTTATGCAAGCCTAGATTCACCTCATCCAACTTCTTTGTACTCCGACATATTGGATTAATGAACATTGGTCATTTGGGTGTTGATGAGATACTTTTGTTTATATGGTCCTTACTGAATAAAAATTCATTGTGAATGTTATTATTTGTCTTTGTCATCACTGAAAATATTCCATTAGGCATATTACAATTATCAAGAGAAATATTTTGAAATCATAGTACACACAGGGCTGATAGAATAAGAGAATGAGTAGCTCAATAAATATGGCCAATACTTTTTTGAAATCTATCAATAGCATCCCTTAATTTATACTCCCAAGACACCTAATTGAATGCTCAATATTGGAAACCTACTCCTACAAGAGACCATTGCAAGGATCACTCTTAACTTCAACATGTTCCCACTTATGTTCTAGTCTAAGGTCCATGTTTGTTTTCACTTCCACAATTTTTTTCTGTGTATGATTGCACTGATCATGTCAAGGTTACAAAGGAGGCCTGGCAAAAGGTTGCTCCAACCAAGGTTTGGTGTACAAAAATATACATTCTTAGCAATGATTATTATAAGAACTATTTATGTTTCTCTGCAAGATGGACAAGAAATCTCCTGTGCTTAATTGTTTCCTTTTGACTTTTCCAAAATGATGTGGGCTATTGTTGGGGATGACCTACTAATGATGGTAGGGAGATCATCCATTCTGGCAGGATGGGTGACCTTTAGAATCAGGCCTTGATCAAGTTGATCCCCAGGAATTCAGTAAAGGATGCCATTGGCAGTAGGAGGCTTATCGTTATGTTGAATGTATCTTATAGGATTCTAGCAAAGACCCTTGTCTTCTGAGCACCCAGAAGCTAGGTACATGTATTGTATGGTTTGAGAAAATAACCTTCATTCATGGCAAATTCAATATGGTTACTATCATCATAGTGTGGGAATCTATGGAGTTGGCTAGAAAAACTGGCCAAGAAATGTTTTTGCTAAAGATTGATTATGATAAACCCTACAACATTGTAGATTGGAAATTGATCCTTCATATTCTAACATGTTTTACACTTGGCAACAAGTTTGTTTAAATGGTCAAATGTCTTTTCAATAATGCATCAAACATTGTTTTTGTGACCGGGAAACCATTGAACAGAATTGAATTACACAAATTAACCAGACAAGGTTATGACTTAGCTCCCTATTTACACATCATTGCAACTCACACTTTGAAATTTCTCTTGGATGCCAACAAAGCTTAGGATAGTGTTCATGGCATTCTCATCCGGGATAACACTGAAGTGATGAGTAGTCACTTTTAAAATGAGTCCCTTCTCTATTACAACTTGGTCTGGAGTCGTTCAACAATGCCCTTTGAGTGTTTGGATATCATTTTCAAAGCATCTAGAATCATGGTGAGTGAGGCCAATTCAAAATTCTATTTTATTGTTCCTAATGCTTTTCCCTACTAGCTCAACCACTCTTAGAAAATAGTTTACACATTGTGCATTACCTAGGGATCCCCTTGGTAGTTAATGTCAGATTTGGGAATAGAGTAATTCAGGAAATCATCAAGGAAGGGTGAGTTTATCAGTGTTATTATTAGAAAAATATAATACAATATTTGTAATTACTTCATCAAGAGACTGGTTCTTACAACAAAATTTTGTACAAGAATTTTATGCATTACCTCAACCATTTATTACCTCAATGATGTCTTTACCTGCTATATTTATATTTTTGATACTCATGCTTCAAAGTTCTAAACATTCTTAATATATTTACTTGTTCAGAGAGAAAATTCAACCACCTATGTAATTGTAAACTACTAAATATTCATGGTTTATGGAGTTTTTCCTCATGTTTATTTCCATATGAATTAATATTTGGATTGTTAAAAGCCATTGATGTACAATGATTAACAAACTTTCTTTTGATCTAGAGTGCAACTCATGTTCTTATTTCTATAGCATCAGTAACACCAGCCACCCATGCACCTATTTATATAACACTAATAACACCAACCACCCCTGCACTAGTTACAAGATATAACACTAATAACACCAACCACCCCTGCACTAGTTACAAGAACATATAAGTCTTGGTGTGTTGCTAAACCAAATGCAGATCCCAAATTACTCCAAGGCAATATAGATCATGCATGTAGACAGGGAGTAGACTGCAGTGTCATTCAAGCAGGTGGTCCATGCTTTACTCCAAACATTGTTGTAGCACATGCTCGCATGCAATGAATTCTTATTACTAGCTAATTGGTCACCACAACTATGATTTTCATTTTTTCTCAAAACAATGTTCTTAAACAAGAGGATCCAAGTATATTTTCATATTTTCTCTATACTCATCACTTAAAATAATATACTTGAATCTTTGTTACTGAAGCCTGCACCTTAACTAGTGTCAAAGAGCCAAGCATCTCCTTTTAAAATGGAACAAATGAGTTGTTACAATTAGAAGGTTCCTTGTTTGAGTTCCTCTCAAGACATTGGCTATCCAAAAACCCAAGAATGAAATTTCTAAGAAGTATATAGATACTCTTCACGTTTGCATGACCACTTACTAGCACTTTCTTATCACAACCCAGTTGGTTTTTGACTTTAGGGCCTAGTAACAGAGCTTGTGGATATCATGGATTTTTTTGTGATTATCTGGTTTAATGTCTATTATTAGGCCTTCCAGAATTTTACTTTTACCGAATGCATTTGCATTCCATCCTTATATATCAATTTTTCCATCACCCATCCCCCAAAGCTGTCAAATGGTCATCTTGATCTACCAAATCTAGTATAAGGGTATGCTTTAACCCCATTCCTTCATATTTTTGCTTGCAACAAGTCATATTTTTGGTCTCCCTCTTTTTACTTCCAAAACTAGATGCAAGTCTAATTTTGCTAATCTTTCAATAACATACCTTGGTAAAGCTAAAACCGTTTAAGGACCCCATTATCTTAGCCACTCTTAGAACCTTGCCTTTTTATCCTAGTAAACTTTATCACTTGGTAAGGGCACTTCCTAGTCGAGTTTTGATTCTCTGACAATTACCTAGGGAATGTTCCAATCTGTAAGCTAAAAATCAAAAAACACTTCACTTACATTGAGATCTTTCATTTTAACTTGGTAAGGGCACTTCGTAGCTTATTTTATATTCTCTGACAATTACCGAGGAAATGTTCCAATTTGTAAGCTAAGAAACAAAAAATAACTTCACTGATATTGGGACTTTTCATTTTAAGCATGTCTTCATTGCATTTGTAAAGAATTATATGTCATTTGCATTTGAAAGAACTACAATATAATGAACTTACTGGCAATTTCTTGTGTTGTAGGTTATGGATGATAAAATTAATATCGAGGAAAACAAGGAGAAAATAGTAGCAAACCTTGATATAATTGAAAAAGAGGGATCCCTCCCTTTTGAGCAAAAAATATGTCCTACCTTCCAGACAACCTACTATGGCTTTAGTAGAAGAGGGAATATAGAAGGTCAGGATAGAAGGATAGATGTCTACCCTCACCAGCAGTGGGAAGTATCGCCTCAAAATTGTTCAAAACAAAAAATCCATAAGTATATCCAACAAGGGAAACAAAAGACACCAGATAAATCTCTTAGACTAGACTGAGTCCACGACAAGTTAGAGCCATGCTAATCATGTCGTAATATCAAGGCTTTGGAGATCCATACAAAATATTTATCCTTCAAAACACCATATTTTATTTGAACCTAAATAGTCTTATTATCTCTAATTATTTCCCTAATCATAATGACTAGTAGATTTTCCTCCTGGATTATTTCTCTCATTCTATCTATTAGTAAAATCCGCAAATGTATCCCTACATTTGAATCCTGGGAGAAAAAACATATGATTGTTATGATTTAAATTTTCCATATCTCTTGGAGCCCAAAAACCCATTTTCTTTGGATAAGCTTTATTTATAACCTCAAAAACAACCCTATTATAAGTTGAAGGACGATTATGTCTTCTTGAGTCTTGAAAAAGTATGATGGAATGAAATTGGGTGAGGACCAAATCTAGGTTTACCATGTCATAACCTAGGTTCATTAAGATGTCGACCTTGGTTTGAAGATATCAACCATTCAAACCAGGACCACCCATACTTATCGTTGCCATCTCTCTTTCATCGTCAAGACTAACATACTAAGGACCTGTAACCCATGGAGGCCCATTGTAGTCATTGCAATGAAATTTATTAGAATACATGCCATTTCCACAAGTTTTTATATTTAATCTTTGCATCCAATGTGGCCATTTCTTATTATGAGATTTACCACATTTGAAAATGGCATCATTCACATCATTTTGAAGAAGTCTACAAAGGTCAACATAATTGCTTTCACATTTACAACTTCCCTCACATTTGTTGGTTCCTGAAGCTTGGGCACTTTCATAACAAAAACAAGCAAAGTCAAGCAGCGAAAATGGTCCACACTCTTTTCATTTGCTCATATTAAAATGAAGTTTTATTAGAGGCACTGTTTGTTTGTTTTTTTTGGTTAAAAAATGGTTTGCTTTTGGTTTTATATGACTTTCAATTTATCATATGTAGCATGTTGAGAAATGGTAAATAATGATGTGTGACATTTATCTTGCAAAAATTGATGTTAAATGAAAGGATACATACTTTAACCAAGCTACAGTTTTCTTTGGTAAAGGCAGAGGAAAATCTTGAAAACATTCTTAAAATTACACCATATACAGAGTTTGAACATAATTAATATATGGATTTTTCTTTTGCATATATGTTTTTTTTATACCCAAGATATCATAGAAAGAAAAATATTGACATTATAGAAATTGTTTGAGGACCTCGTTGAGGTCAATTTTTCTGATGTCGTGCTTGATTGATACCTTTGCATATGTCAGGAAGACTTTAAATATGAATTAATATGTTCCTGAAAGAAATTAAATTCAAATTTTAAAGATATGAAAGATAAAAACAAATGTCAATGCCTCTATTTCATTGTAACTTGACTCTGCTCTGGGCAGTTTACAGGAAGTGTGATTGGAAAAAGGATGGTGAGACAATGCAAAGCATGTCTTGGATATGATTCATTTGGTGTTAGAGATCCTTCAGGCACCTAAGACATCAACTTTGGAAATGTTCTAGTAGGGAGTTTTATGGTTTTTAATGTTATGATTCTTTCACATCATGGTTATTTTGGGAAAGAAAATGTTTTAGGAATGCCCAACAAGACATCAGTGGACAAGTAAACAATTTTCTTTATAATTGCAACGTCCATTCCATGATATTGTCTTTTTATTGTTTAATTATATTTTGAATGTTTCTTTTGATTTTGTTTTGTCTTTTAACTAGGAAGTTGAAAATACGTGGTATCCTGTCAATTTAAACAACAACCAAAGCTTGAAGATGAAATTAGTATTACACAATATTGATTGGAATCCTTATAGCTATTTTGTGTTAAAATATTTTCATGGCTATCAAAAATGTTTGCTTTCATGTTGTTTGAGCTGCCACATGTTGCTTATATACTTGACCAAGTTCATGCATTAGATAATGAAATGTCGTTGCAAATAAAATGACAAGGATTAAACATCACACCTCAGATTATTTGTTTTCACATCTTATCTATAACTTGAGATTTTTAGCATGTAACCTAGTTGGCATGATTGTGCCTAAGCTTTCCTTAAAGCTTGAATACTAAGTTACTAAGGTGTTATTTTATAAGGTGACATTTTGTTTGCTTTGTTTATACAGGTCATCTGGCCACATTATAGTGGCCACTATCGCCCAACTGAAGAAAACTTATTCGAGTTTCTTACTTGTAAGGGGAAATGGCTTTGACATTGATGATGTTGAGGTATATGTCGTATAAACTCGTTATAGTCTACTTTAGTTTATATTCTAGTGTTCATTGTATTGCATTTCTTACACTTTATATTGTATCTTCTGTTGCTTTCAGAAAAGGAACTCAATATTGAAGGTAAGAAGCCGGAATTGAAGAAAGAGGCTAAAAGCAATAACAATAGAGCGACAAATGCAAAAAAGAGAGAGAGAAGAGAACCAATCTAGTGATACCCTTAGATTCATTTCATGTGTAAATTGTAGTCCAACCAATATTAAGTTGGAAAATCATATTGTAATACTTTAACATTTCATATAATATAATTTATGTGGTTGAAATTATTTAAGTTGCACTAGATATTGTTTAGTATTGTAATTAACATATGCAACTTTGCGTTTTCATATTAAATAAACATGCTCATTGTATGAAATTTTTTAAATTTAGTCGCAAAATCATACAAATGAATTTATTTTGATTAATAATGAACACATAAAATCAATCTAAAAATACTAAATTAATAGTTTATATTGATTAATAATGAACACAAATAAAATGAATATATGACTAAATTAGTCATTTATAATGATTATTAATGAAAGTAAATGAAATGAATATAAACTACTAAATTAGTCATATATATAATGAATATGAAACTACCAAAAAAATATAAATGACTACTAAAAATGGTAAATTTATGGTTGCAAATGACGACTAAATTTTGCATATATACGACTATTAGTAGCTAATTTATAGTATCTTATAACACGAACAAAATTTAGTCATATTTCTCTGGTCATTAATTAGATCCATACAATGACTAAAATTTGCATATATATGACTATTAGTAGCTAATTTACAATATTTTATAACTCGAAAAACATTTTGGTCATATTTTATTGGTCATTAATTGGTTTTCTCAGGGGATCATATAGTAATATATTTTTATATATTTGGTCATTAATTGTGGCAATTAATGACTAAATCAATGACTAAATTTATGACGAAATTTATGACTAAATATACTACTAGATGATAAAATTGAGACAACCAATTAATGACTAAGCTAAAAATGACTAAAAGTTGGTTGCGTTATAAGACACTGTAAATTAGCTACTATTGGTCACTGACTGAAAAATGGTCATTTATATGCAAATTTTGGTCATTTTTTTAGTAGTTAATTATCTATTTTCTACTAGTGGTAGAAAGAAAATAAATTTGTGGGGTTGGAAATCATTTTTTGCTTTTCAGAATAGGTGTAGAGAGGTAGAGTTGTGGGATTGGAAGACCACTCAAACACTTTTTGGGATTTTAGTGATTATGATGATTCTCTGTGGTTGTGAGTTGTGGGCCAGAAGTACATCTAATGTACAATGGAAGCAAATGCAGAAAATTCAGAAGCGCTTGATTACAAACAAGTTCAAAATTAAAAGTTCAGTTCCTTATGATATCTTGCTAAGTGAAATGGGGACTACTCCTATTAAAGCAATTTCTATGGTGTGATTCCTAAGATATTTTAAAAATATTGAGAAAATGGAAGAGGACAGATGGCCTGAGGTTGTCTTCAATGACATATTGTGGAAACAGAAGAAGGCTTGGATGAGGCAAAATAATAAATGGTTTAGTAAAAGTATTTATTTGAACATGTGCCCCACAAATAGTAAAGAGATAAAGACTTTTGTTATGTGTGTGTTCCACAAGCGTACTTGGAATAAAAAGCTAGGGAGAAAGAGAAAGTACTATATTGAAGAGTTTAATCCCACTCATAATCATCATAAAAAAGTGTATATGGGTGTCAATATTTCTTGGAGAGCCAAAATTCTTATTGCTCAGTTAAGGACGAATTTTCATGAACTCCATCATGAAATATAGCACTGGAAAAGACCAAAAGAAGTTTGGGAAGAAAGAATGTATTTTTTCATTTCTGTAAAAGTGGAAACAAAAAAGAATTTCATTTTAGAATGCGAGGCCTTCAAAGACAAGACGGACAATTATGTAAATATTCTGATAGCTAGCTCTTGGAATAATTTATTCAGCAAGGGGATAGTTGAGAAGCTGAGAGCGCTCATTGGGAGTTTACATAAATAAAGGGTTGAATGCAAAAATAAAATGGTGAGGCAGTCTATCCCATAGGCTATCTTTAGTCTTGTGGACGTTAAAAATAATTTCTTTGTTTTTTTTCTTTCGATGACTTTTGGAGTTCTCATGCCACTTGTCATGATAACATTGGATTTGGGGAGGCTATCTTGGCTTTAAGGAGATCCTTTTTTCTCAGACCTAAATGATGTGTAGTTCGTACAATCTTTTGCTACATTAGACAATAGTGAATTAGGGAGCAATCCATAAATTTTCTTTCATACCATTTTTACTTATGTAATTTTCCTCGATTCCAGACTGAGACAACCACTATTCACATATGTGAGTAACCCGCCCAAACCTTTTGCAACATTGTGTCTTCTATTTCTTTGAGATTTTTGGATGCAAATTCTTCCACTAATGGTAACACTTTCACTTTCCTTCTTTATCCAATGTGGAGGGCTAAAACAATTGCATGTTCTTTAAGTTAATGACCAAATACATTGTCATATGGTAGATTTTGTCTGAATGCATTATTATTGACCTATTCAATGATCTTGAATGGTCCATGTTTTAAGGCTTCATTTTCATGTAGTGGCTATTTATTGAAATAGAGTATACTTTATCCCCAACAAAAAAAAATTTGATATGTTCTATGTTGTTTATTTACATAGATTATAGTTTATCCCCAACAACAAAAAATTATGATATGTTTTATGTTGTTTATTTCCAAGTTTGTACTCTTATTGACTTTGCTTTTTCTGTTCTTGAATTTTAAGATGAGTCATTCTAATTTTGTCAATGAACTTATGCATTTTATTTGAACCTCTATGCATTTCATGGTTAGTTTTATTTGACTTCCCACAAAAAAACATAAGAAGGTGATGATGGCAAATAACCAAAACCAACTTCAAAGAGGGGTTTTTGAGTGAAAGAATATGTTGTCATATTATAAGAGTGTTATATTTATATCCACTATTAACTACAAGACATTTGATTTGTAATCATATTCTCAAAACCATTGCACTAAAGCTCTATTAACAACCTCAATCCATGCATTAATGTAGGGATGGATTGTAGTGTATTGCCTTAACTTCTCCATTCTTTCCCATAACATTGTCAAACTTTTGCTCACAGCTATTATATCTTGATTAGACACAATTAAATGTGTAAATCCAAAATTTGCCCATACATTTGAGAAATACAATTCAACCACTTCATGTCTCTTTATGGTCTTCTTACAAGGAATTAGCACACACAATTTGTGGAAGTAATCAATAAGCACAAATAAGTAATCATGGGTTTTCATTGTCATGAGTAAGTCTTTAACAAAATCCATGGAGATACTCTCCCATGGTTCAATAGGTATTGTTAATGGTATACAAATACCAAGTTTCCTGTTGCTAGGTTTACTAGTGTTACAAAGAACACAGATATAATTGGAAGCTTGTTCTTGCATTTTAGGCCAACACACATATCTTTGTGAATTCACTTGTCCTTTCATTGTCAAAATGTCCAACAATTCTTGAAGTATGAGTTTTTTTTTATGCATTGGGTTATTATATCTTGTGGATTGCACAAGTTTCCAAACTTGTCAAGTAGCCCATCTTGGAGATGATACATATTTTCGTTTTGTTTCAGTGGTTGATACACACCTCTAAAATCGACATCATTCACATATTCTTCCACAATAAATTCATGGGTGGATGGTGCAAGCTTCATTATTGTTCCCACAATGAAAATCCTCTGTATGGGTGATTGTTGGGTATGTTTTACATTCTTTGCACAATTAGCTCCATACATATGACTAGCTGCAGTGGGCGTGAAAAAAAAAATTATTGGGAAGCTTTTTGCTCTTCTTTTGGGACATGATTCTAGGTTTTGGCAGTTTCTGTGACACATGGATTTGTATCCTATGGTTTTCCAATTCCAGTTAAAGAATTAAGGTTGTAAATTTTGTAGTAATTAGTGATCTATATGAATCATTGTGTTCTCTCCTAATAGCGAATGCTTCCACTTGACATTTTGTATTAAGGAAGAGAGTTCTCAATCATTAGTGGGATACTTTAGTGTTTCTTTGTGAAATAACTTGAAGTGGTAATACACAGGGTTCCTCCTTCATAAGTACAATCATTGTGGCATTCCCACTCATTGTCAATTAGATATTGCTAGGATTAGTGCTTGATGGGCCTTTCGCTTTAGTTTTTCGAGAAACCTCTATTGACTTTTCCCCATTGTTTTTCTCTCCTTTTTTGTGTGTTTTTCTATTACAACATGAAGTGGTGTGCTAAGGTGAATCCATAAAGATGTTACTAATTTTCATTTTGTTTGGGAAAAAAATGTTTCTTTTATTGATTTTTCAATTTCTAACTCTCATAGTTTATATCTACATTTGGAATTTTCATTTGTAGTAAAAGATGATTTGTAGGAAATTTTATTAGTTTCATCTTCATTGACATTTAAGAAGTCAAATTGATGTTTTTGATTGTTTTTCCTTTAAAAATTCAGGGGTGGATAATCAATGAATTTTTTGGTCTTCATTGATTTCAATATTACTTATCAAATTTTGGAAATTTATACTAAATAATTTTCATAGATTGTTGTAGTGTTCAATTACCTTTTCCAAAAAAATTTATGATAAAAAAATATATTTTAAAATTTCAAAATCGGAAGAAAAAATAAAATTTGTAGTGTAATGTTTGCACTTTTATGTGGACTCCAGTTTTTCCTTTAATTTTAATTAAATATAATAATATGAAACTATCCCTTTAAAGAGGATGATATGAGGTTGCGTAAATTGGTTTTTCCACATTTTTTTATTGTGTGTTTCTAAAAGATATTAAATGTGAGGAAAGTAGATCCAATGTCAAATATAATGGTGTCATTTCCAACCATAAATATGTAAGATTTTACAAAGTCTCCATTTTATGCCATTAGAAAATTGTTACTGCAAAATCTATCACTTTAGTGCGAAGCCCCATTAAGTAATCTAGATTGAGAGAAAAAATTAGACTAATTGCCATTGTCACTTTAATAACTACTCCCTAGTTTTTTGTGGTTGGATACAAACACGACAAGGGAGGCTTCCCTAGTAGATCTTAGGGATGAAGTAATCCAAATGGTTTTAGGCTAAATACCCCCTAAGAGGTCTACAACAAAATTCATCCAAGGACACATGTTCAATTATTAGGGTTTTGAGTGACTTAATGTATGAATTCGAGAGAGCAATTTCAAAGGTATTGTAATGTTCCTAATTAGTAAAAACAATGATATACAAAGAAACATTATACATACAAACACAAAATTCAGAAAAGTAAATGAACACCCATGAAATTACCAAAACCACCATGCAGCTGAGCCATTTTATTAAATACTTGGAGCAATAGTACAATGGTATGGAAGGAGTGCACCTCGGCTTGCCTCAATGGAGATATTGACAAGACCTAGGTGAGGAAACACAATGCCCATATGAGAGAGTGAGTTGCTCCAAATATTCCCTACTACCTTGGAAAACTGCACTCTCTACTGGAATGATACTTCTAAAAGACCCACCTCTGGTGCTCACAAAATTCTGTGAAATTAGCGCCAAACTCCTCTCAAATAAACCACCAAAAACTATAAATGGTTTGGCCTAGTTCTGACCTCTAAAAATTGGGACCAATTACCATGTCCTCATCAACTAGATGAAAAATATGGCCTGGATTGAAATCCCTCTATAACAACCCTCCAAGCACTTCAAAAATGTTGAGTTTCACCTCCCAAATTATCTCCTCAATTCTCCTGGAAATATACGGCTTCCAATCTCTTCCGCTAATCTCCCATGTGTGACCAAAAAGTGACTCCTACACATGCCCTGAGTGAGTAAATTTCGTTATCCCTCAATACAACAATATCCGGTGCCGAAACTCCTCAACTATCTTGTCTTTCCCCTGGAGAAACTATAAAAAATTTCTCCCAGAAAATGCCTCCCTGTATATAGCTGAAATTAGTGGTATGTGGTCCCTTTCTACGTGTGCCTGGAGTACAAAGTTGACTGAGAGAAAGGTTATTCGATGTACCTTGAGCTCCTCCAAATTGGTACAATCTTACCTTCCTAGGGTGGTACTCGTAGTCCACCGAAATAAGGGTGAGCTCTCCCCTTGGAAAGCTCTATGTTGAGCAACACTGTGAATCGGCTAAGTAGCTTGAGAAATAAGAGAAATGTGTTATTGACAAAGACCCCCAATAGCTTCTAGGCCCCTTCTATTTATAATTTTGGAGTTTCCTTCCCATGTGGACCCCCCAATAAGCATTTCAACCTCCTACCTTAGAAAATCGAATTTCCCTCTAAGGAAATGTGTCCTTCATGTGGGCACAGCCTTGGCACATCCCACAAACAAAAAGACTTTCAGCCTCTATCTCCTAAGTCTTAGTAAAAGTTTTCGTGGGTCCCATAATAAAAACAATTGCCAAATTTGTGAAAGTAAATTCATGGAACTTATTCTAGGAAGGGATATTATAGTCCTCCCCTCCAAAATGTTACTTGTCCCCAAGAAATTACAGTTTTGGACGCTGACGAATGTGCTTACCCTCCCAAGTGGCATCCTCATCTGATAAATTTCTCAAGTGTACCAAATACCCCTTGATGGTTCTCCTCCTCAGCTTCCTTTCTCTAGTGTCCAAAATGGCCTCTTACTCTAAAAGAAGATGCTTCTCATCATTTAGTGGAGGTAACTCTGTAGACGTTGTCACCTGCTATCCCAAAACCCTTTTGAGGCATGAGACATGAAATACATTGTGGATCTTGCTTCTTGGTGGGACCTCCAGCTCATAGGCCACCTCTCCATCTCTCCTAATCACCTGATATGGCCCATAAAAGAGGGGTTGTAGCTTATCGACCCCCTTTTGTTTTAGTGTGGAATGTTTATATGGTTGTATTCATAGGAAGACTAAGTCACCCTCCTCAAACTGCCTCTTGATCCTATGTTTGTGTACATACAATTTCTATTGATTCTGGGCTATCAACGGGTTTTCCTTGAGAGCCTTGAGGATGTCTTAGCTCTCTTGGATCCAATATTTGGCCTTTGGGGCCCAACTGTCTCCAGAAAAAAGATTAGCAAGAGACAACTTCATAACCATACAAATTGCGGAAAGGTGACATACCAATGGACATGTGGTGGGAGGTGTTGTAGCAATACTCGCCCAAATTCAACCACCGGATCCACAAACTTTGTTGTCCTGTCACATAGTTCTTCATGTAGCCCTCTAACCATTTTTTGACCCTATCGGTTTGGTCGTACATCTGTGGGTGGTAATTGGTGCTAGGGGTGAGAGTTTTGCCCATAAATCAAAAAATCTCTTGCCAGAATGATCCCATGAAGAGAATGTCCCTATCACTGACTATGGTCTTGGGGAGACCATGCAAATGGAAGACCTCTCTAAAAAATAACTTTTCTACCTATGAAGTAGAAAACTGGGTTGGGATAGCAAAGAAGTGTGCATATTTGGTCAAACGGTCCACCACCACATATATACAATCTTTTCCCTACATCATAGGAAGGTCTGTGATAAAATCCATAGAGATATACAATCTTTTTCCTACACCATAGGAAGGCCTATGATAAAATCCATAGGGATAATTTCCCATTTCCCCTAAGGAATGGGAAGTGGCTACAACAACCCGACCGGATGGGTCAACTCTCCCTTATTCCTCTGACAAGCCTCACACTCCTGCACATACCTCAACACATCTCCCTTGAGGCCTTTCCATGTGAAGTGCTCTATGACCGTCACGTACATCTTCTGAAACCCTTGGTGTCTCAACAATGGGCTATGTGGAGAATATTCTCCATCAAATGTGAACCCGACATCAATAATATGCATCCTTTTTAGTATATGACATCAGCCATCACCCTTTAATGCTCATCAACATGTGTACCCTCAAAAATCTCACACTCTTGTCGATTTTTAGAGTACTCCACCAACAACTGTGCCTTCCAATCATGATAGATGCTCATGAGCGAAAGTGTCATGGGCCTCCTAGATAATGAATCTTCTACCACATTGTGTTTTTCCTTGACATAATCAATATCAAAATTGTAGGCCTGGACCTTGCTGACCCACCTCTATTGCCTCTCATTGAGGCCCTGCTTACTCATAAAATGGTGAAGACTATTGTGGTCAGACTTCACTCCAAATCTGTTGCCCACTAGATATTGTCGGAATTTGGCCAACACATGCATAATGGCCAACATATCCTGGTCGTAAATAGAATACGACGTCTCATGCAGAAGGAGATTTTGGCTCTCAAAAAAGATAGGGTGGCCATGCTGTGATAATACTGCACGAACTCCATCACTTGATGCATCACTCTCCAAGGTGAAGGGCTGAGTGAAATACATGAGTGCTAATACTAGACATATTATCATCATCTCCTTGAGGTGCTCAAATAATGATTGTTATCTATCTGTCCATGCGAAACTCCCCTTCTTGGTCAGGTCTGTAAAGGGAGGTGTGAATTGTGAGAAGCCCTTCATGAACTTGCTATAATAGGTGCATATGCCCATGAAGCCCCTCAACTCAGTCACATTCTAAGACACTAGCCAATCCTGGATGACCCTAATCTTCTCCTCATGCACCCTCACTCCATCCTCCCCAATAATATGCCCCAAATATAGCATCTTTTTCAACCCAAACTCGCACTTGGACAATTTGGTGTTGAACTATTGCTCCTCTAAAATTGCGTAACACCACTGCTGATTCTTCTAGGTGCTCCTCCCAGGTCCTACTATAAATCAGGATGTCATTGAAGAATACCAATACAAACTTCTACAACTGCCTGTGGAACACATGGTTCATGCAATACTGGAAGGTGGCAGGTGCGTTGGTCAGCCCGAAGGACATAACCAAGAACTCAAAATTCCCATAGTGGCATCTGAAGGTCGTCTTGGGGATGTCTTGATCCATCCCTCTAATCTGGTGGTACCCGGAATACAAGTTTATCTTAGAGAAGTTACTTGGCTCCTCTAAGTTCATCCATTAGCTCATCAATGCATGGAATGGTGTAGCATTTCTTTAGGGTCTTCTTATTGAGTGCTTGGTAGTCTATGCACATACATATTGTCCCATCCTTCTTCTTCACTAGAACAATTGATGAAGCGAAGGGGCTAGAGCTAGGCCTAATGTTCCCAAGTGTCAAAAAATCCTGAATGGCTCGCTCAATCTCATCCCCATAGGCCTTGGCATGTCTATAAGGAGTCGTAATAACTGCATGTACCCCTGGCTCTAGCTCAATCGTGTACTCAAATCCTCTCTCAGGTGGTTTCCCTGGTGGTATGTCCCAAAAAACTATTGGGTACCTATCCAAGATGGCATGTATGTCAGGGTGTGGTGGCTTGGGTTTCCCCCTAGCCTCAGAAATCCTCTATTCTACCGCCCATGCTATGTCCCCATGCCTCAATTCTACTTCCATCCTATGTAGTGAAACTATTTGTGGACGATATGATTGCATACCTTGAAGAACAACCCACTTGCCATCCAGCCTAGTGAACTCCATCTCCAACTTCCTCCAATCCATAGTGACCCGCCCAAGGGAGTAGAGCCACTAGACACCCATCACCACATTGGTGTCTGGTACATCCACCACGAAGAAATTATTTGTTACTAAGTAGTTCCCCATGGTCACTATCAAAGTGTGACATACCAAGTACACTGCATGGTCCTATCCCTTGACATTATGACTGAAAACCCCTCAAATTTCTCTATAGTGGTACCTTGCCTCTGAACCATCTATGCATCAATGAAATTGTTGGTGGCCCCATTGTCTACCAAAACTGAGACACACTTCCCCTGCAATATGCCTCTGATCCTTAGGGTCATAAATTTGGGAACCCCATGCAAAGAAGTTAGGACTCCCCCAAATGGTGTGAAAGGTGTTCCCTTAGATGGTGTGGAAGGTGCTCCCCCAAGTGGTGGTGGTGGTGGTGGCCCCTTCTCTACGTGAATCCCATTGTCACCCCCATCTATCTCCAACTCCACGTCATCCGCCTGGTCACTATCAAAGAAGACCTCAATGTAATGGGCCTTGCCTGCTGTGCATCTATGGTCTGGCTGCCAAGGCTCCCGAAAAGTGAAGCATAGCTTCCTCCTCTGGAGGTCTCTCATAGTCTCCTCATATAGTTTCCCATGCCCCTAGGTTGATTGCTGTGGTGGGGGCCTCATGTCATTCCCCTTCTGTGGGTAGGGAACCTGTAATGGTATGGGTGCTTGAGTCTTGGGGATTACCCTTTGCAAATGCTAGCATAAGTCACAGCCTCCTACAACATAGTGGGTTTGTGAGATTTCACTAGTCCATGTAATGACTCAAGCAAGCCCTCTACGAATGTGTACACGTTCCTAGGATCAGACAAATCTAACACCATGAATGAGACCCTCAAAAAATATGATATATACTGCTCTAGATGGCCAGTCTGCCTAAGTTGGGTCAACTTTCTGAAATGAGCCTCCAGATCCCTCCTATCAAAATGCTCTACCACTCTCCATGTAAAGTCCTCATAAGAGGTCATGTTAGCATGCCCTAGTGGGGCCAAGCCATGAAACCACCAGTTGTGTGCCTCTTCCTCCAAGTGCAAAGTAGCCATTTTGATGGCTTCCTCCTCTATCATCTGATTAAGCTCGAAATAGGTATCCAACTTCTCCACCCAAGCCCGAGTTGTGCACTTGGTAGATTCATAATATGTGGGAAAATACATCCTCCCAATGGTATGCTGCAACTGTAAACCCTATATGCTAGACCCCCCACTATACCTTCCCTTCTCGTTCTGCTTTAGCTGGTAGCAATCGTTGAAGGACAAGGCTGCTTTGAAATCTCCCCCCATGGACTGTCATTCTCTGAAATAGTCTCCCATGGGAATATGATCGTCCGACCCACCCTGCTCATTCGGTCCTAAAGATAAAATGTAGGTAGTGTGGTCCTAGTTGGCCCAATGAAATATTGTGGGTGAGTGGCTAGTGAAGGGTGGTCATACTGTTGTAAGGCTCATGAAGTCTCCCCAAATAGGAACTCACGATGGATGCTCTTGTCCATACTTTGTGGCTTGAGTCCTCGAACATCTCCTTCTTCCCTTTGACTAGATCATTTAGGGCCTTTAAGAGGCTATCAAATGTTTCTTCCTCCTTTCTCCTTGGCAACCTCATATTTTCCACCACTACTTCCTCCTCGTGTGTCTCAGTATCAGGTGTAATCTCCAACTCCCTTTCCCTACTTCGGTATCCCTACCTTTAATAGGTAATGTTTTGCCTATCCTCCTCGTTCATAGGAAAAATCACCCATGGATAAGCCAAGAACGAAGCCTTGATACCACTATAATGTTCCTAATTAGGAAAAGTAGTCATAAACAAAGCAAAATTATACATGCAAGCACAAAATTCAGAAAAGTAAGTGAACACCCATGAAATCTCCAAAAACACTATCCATTTGAGCCATTTTATTAAATACTTGGAGAAATAGTACAATGGTATGGAAGGAGTGCACCTAGGCCTTCCTCAATGGCAAGCTTGAAAATACCCAGGTGAGGAAATAAAATGCCCAGATGAGAGAGTGAGTTGCTCCAAACATGCCCTGCATTACTGTGGAAAATTGCATTGTCTGCTAGAAAGATATTGTTGAAAGGCCCACCTCCATTGCCTAGAAAATTCTGCAAAATTAGCCCCGGACTCCTTTCAAATAACACGCCAAAACCTAGAAAGGATTTTCCCTAGTTATGACCTCCAAAAATTGGCCCTAATTACCACGTCCCCATCAACTGGTTGGAGAATATGACATTGTTTGTAATTCCTTTGTAACAACCCTCCAATCACTCCAAAAATGTTGAGTTTCACCTCCAAAATGATCTCCTCAATTCTCCCGACAAAATACAATGCCCAAACACTTCCTCCAATCCCCCAAGTGTGCCCAAAACGTGACTCCTATGCAAGCCTTGAGTGAATAAATTTTGTTCTGCCTCAATGCAACAATATTCAGCCCACAAACCCCTCAATTAGCTTGTCTTCCCCCTAGAGCAACTATACAAAATTTCTCTTAGAAAATGCCTCCCGGAAGATAGCTGAAATGAGCGGTACGTGGTTCCCTTCTGCATCCTCCTAGAGTACAAAGTTGACTGAGAGAAAGGTTGTACAGTGTACACTGAGCTTTTCAAATATCCCCTCCAAATTAGTACAATATTATCTCCCTAGGGTGGCACTCATAGTCCACCGAAAGAAGGGTGAGTTCTCCCCTTGGAAAGATTTGTTCTGAACAACAAAGTGACTTGGCTAAGCAGCTTGAGAAACAAGAGAAATGTGTGATTGACAAAGACCCCAATAGCTGCTAGGCCCCTTCTATTTATGATTTTTGAGCCGCTTTCCCATGTGGGCCACTCCAACAAGCATTTCAACCTCCTACCTTAGGAAATCGAATTTCCCTATAAGGAAATGTACTTCATGTGTGCATGGTCCCCACATTCCACAAACAAAAATATTTTCGGCCTCCATCTCTTAAGTCTTAGTCTAAAATTTTGTGGGTCCCATAATAAACAAAATTGTCAAAATTGTGAAAGTAAATTCATGGAAATTATTATAGGAAGGGACATTACAGATCCCCATGGCTAAATTTAGAGGATTTAGTTATACTTAAAGAGGCTCAAATATGTACCCAAACATGTGCAATAGAGAAAACACATATTGCTATTATAAGCTAGTGTTTTACTCAAAAAGTTACAACATGCAAAAGGTTGTAACAACAATAGGAAAACAACCCCATCATTTATGATAAGTAAAAAATTAGTATCATTCACTGAGTGAACAAGAGAATAAATTATAACAATTTCTAATAATTGAAAAGACATATCGCAACAATAGAAACCATAGACATCATCCATAATTAATGGCTAAAAAATGCATGTAAAATAATATAGTTACTTTTTCAAATGGATGCATGCATATTCTAACACTAGGACAATAAGGTCCAAGGTAGATAATGTTGAAAAATGCATTTTTTTGTTGTAATATAACCCTAATTTACCTTAGAAGAACATTAAAAAAATTATGATTTTGTTTTTTTATTTTATGGATTGGCACAAGCGAAAATACTAGTGCCTTTCTCAATCAAGGGGCTAATGGAGTTAAGGGTTATAAATCTATGGAGGAGGACTAATGGAAGAGATTTCAAGGAGAGATAGAAATATGGACTTGTGTTTCTCAATTCCTTAAACCCTAGCACCCTGCAATCTTCTTTGGAGATTGAAAGGGGAGAAGCTACATTTAGGCTCCTCAAGAGAAAGTTGATGAATACCTTGGTCAAAGAGATATTAGAGCCATAAAACATTGACACACCTTTGGTGAAAATTTTACTATATCCTAATTATTCAATAAGTATAAGATGGAAGGAAATAACTTACATGAAAATACCACATATAATCAAAGAATCACCAATAATCATCCATGAGAGAGAACCATCCAATCAAAATATCCTCCTGAAGACAATTTCATTCAACTAGTGCTCCACAATGACCACGAGAGAAAATACTATCTAGTGTGCATTTATCGCTAAGTGTATGTGACAATGACCCAAGGATAATTTAACCTCCCTCTATTTAAATGAGGGTGCCAAGTTAAATTTCTCCTAATTTAGTCTAAAATCCTTAAAAATAATATTAAATGTCATTACAAGTTGGATAAGTCACAAGAGAACCCCCAAATATAATTAACTTAATGATAAAACATAAAAATAAGACTCAAATTGTCTGCACATGAGCCAAAATATCTCCAAGGTTGTCATCGTCCTCCAAAAGGTGTCACTCTATCAAAGGTGAAAAGGATCAACCCAAGGGGTGTAACTCATCTGAAATGTCACATCTCCTCATCAAATGGTGTCCAATCATCGAGCAATAGCTCCCTCATTAATAAATCATCCTCAAACATTCCCACATCATCATTATAAGCCTTAGGAAGAGAACATCATGGAGCTAGGGTATGTTCTCATCACGTAAAGCAATGTACCATCCCTTCTAGAGGGGTCCCGTGTCATCATCATCATCAACAAATCTCATTTAAAACATATTAGTGTCCATCAAGTAGGTGCAATGTCTGCCTGGGGATGTCCTATCAACTATGGGGTACACTCGCTCTCTAAGGAACCTCCTATATTTGGAGGGAAACATTTTGGGTCCCAAAAGGAGAGAAGGGTGTTAAAAACTATGTTTAACCTTGCAAAGGTCCTAGGTCAAAGTTCCAAATGGAGCCATTGATTAGAGTTGGGCATCCTCTCTTGGCTGTTGGAGAATCATCATATGATCTCTCAATGGGTGATAGTTGTACCTATATCAAAGATTTAGCAACATAAAAAATCAAGTGAGATCATCATAGGTACACAAACCATAAGAGTATTAGAGTGGGCCATAATTAATGTTAAGGATATCAATGTACTTTACACATGCATCATATTAAAATGTATTTCTAGCTCCTGATTTGTAAAAAAGTCACCTTGTTTAGGTATATGATGGTCATCACAAGGCCCTATTAGGTGCTTCCAACCCTAAGGGGAGGAACAATTCCTAGGCCAACCCATCATTCAATAGCTGCAAGTGATTAATCACATGATATGGGATTCATGAAGGATGCCACTATCTTGTGGTAGCTATGAAACTCACAATATCCTTGAGCATTATGATGTTAAGGAGGAAATATGGAACATGAGTCACCCCTTTCCTCAACCTATTTGTACCACCCCTCTAGTGCACCTTTTTCATCATTAATTTTCCTTTTTACATTTATATAGCTCCAACTACAAGATTTCATCGATTCATCATTGACCCCTTAAACATGAAATGTTTCCTTGCTCGTAAGGATTGAGATATTCAAAGTTCTTTGATTTAGATATATCATGCATTATCTAAGAAATAGGTGAGGGTTAATGAGTGGGGTACAGCTCAGGATAGTATTTTGTCCATGCACTTTCATTTCTCCCTATAAATATTTTTAATTTTAACATATGGCTTGTGATTTATCATTTCTTTCTATTGTAGGTGCCTCTTTGGGAAACGTTTCCATGTCCTTACTGAAGGACAAGGAAAACAAAGAACCAATATTGATGAAAAACAAAAATCAACCTGAATATGGGATGTGGATGCATGGGGAAGATTGAAGTTGTTAAGGATGGATTACCGTGGATACACAACATCAATTTGAGTCTATTATTTGTGCCCCTCCTAGATAGTGCAAGAAATGCCTCAAGGGTTACACTGGACTAGGGGCAATCGATAACCACCAAGGTGAAGCATTAAAACAAGTGTACAATCAAGTGTGGTATATCATCCAATTCAATCAATGATCCATATCAGAATGCCCTTAACCATTTAATGAAATAAATTTAATACAAAAATGGTTAATTCACCTCATATTTGATGACCCACCTTCATTGGATGAGTAGGCTAGATGAAGAAACCATTGTCTAGAGAATAGATGGGAGGCATCTGAGGCTATCTATCTATGTTAATGATAGGGCTATTGGCTAGCAAGTCGAACCATCAAGAGAAAAATTTGAAATAATTGTACGATAAAAAAGTGATATATCATCCAATTCAACTAGTGATCCATAGTATAAGAATGCCCTTAAACATTAAATGAAAGAACTTTAATATAAACATGGTTAATTTACCTCATATTTTATGACCCACCTTAATTGGATGAGTAGGCTAGATGAACAAACTAGTGACCAAAGAACGATTGAGAGGCATTTGAGGCTATCTATCTATGTTTATGATAGGGCTACTATCTATCAAGTTGAAGCATCAAGAGAAATGTTTTCGCTTATGGGTCACTCACATGGGTGGTAAGAATAAAGATTGGGAAAACAAGTTCCTTGGCTCTTAAATGGAGTGGAATTTTGAACAAAATTTTAATTATTTTATGGAATCCTTAGAAAGTTTAAACTTTCACAGTTATTTTCTTTTCTCGAGAAATTTCTAACATGCAATAGACAATCTTTTCTATAGAAAATCACCATTGATTTTTGGTTGAAAATTTACATGGACTCACATTTCAATAAAAAATCCGATGCAAAAAACATTGCACTGCAAAATTGTCACCAACCTTCATGGATTCACCAATAAACTTTCATAAGTATTGAGTTGTTCTCATCAAGTTTCCTACCTTTATCACATCAACGAGAATTTTCCACTTTCTTATTTTCAATAGTTAATCCTCCCCCACCGATTACATACCATCGTTAAACCAACTTTTTCTACAAATTCACATTTATTGAGATTTACTAACAACTCATATTTATTTATCATATCCAATACCTATGTTACATGTGAAATATGTTCTTCCCAAGTGAGATGAATAAGAAGATATCTTTCAAATACATTATCACAAATGAATCTATAAGTGGGAACAACACATCATTCATTATATGCATAAATGTAGCTGGTGCATTACATAAAACAAAAGAGATAATGGACCATTCAAACAAAATGTAGTTGGTGCATTTCATAAACCAAAAGACATAATTAGTTATTCAATTAAACATTGTTGCATTTTGAATGATGTGTTCCAAGTGTCCTTTGTCCACTAGCAATTCGAGATAACATGATTTGTGGTCCATCATTGTGAAGTAAATTGTTGCAATTTATTCGACAAGTAATTAATCGAAGGCAATGGATGTCAATTTTTGAATGTGGTAGCATTCCAAGATTGTTAGTCAATGAACCTATTCCAACTTTCATAATTTAGGAACAGTGATGATAGGTGACCTATAATGTGAAATGAACAGCCTTATGAATCCTTGCTCCAATCATTGTTTCCAATATTTATTTACTTCATTAGCATCTAATGAATAATGGCTATACAATCTTATTGTAGACAATTGAAATTTTAGTAGCAATTGAATTTTGTGTTAAACATCTCTCTTTCGCAGTAGTTCTTTGGGTTCTTCAAACACTTCTTTATATTTATAAATCAATTATTCCAATTGTCTTTTTTTTTGGTGTGTGTTTTATCACAATGTTCTAAGAATGGTTCAATCCACATATTTATAATATTTTGTTGATTCACTCTCAAAAATAACAACACAAAATCCTTGTCCATGCTTATCAAACTTTTCTCCTAGTTTACTCTTATTAGAAAAAACTTCAATTTGCCTTTATGATTATTAGCAACAAATTATCTCTCATGATTTTCCTTTATTTTCCAAGAATTTTGCTTGCAAATAGGGTTCATCAATGTTTTTTGGTTTTAAAATCATCCCATATCCTTGAATGTCGCTATGAAAATTCCAAAGTACTCGATAAAAACATTAGGATTCTTGAAAGATATTCCCAATGAATTGTCATCTTTCACATTTATTGGTACACTCTTGTGAGTTTGTCCTTTGCTTCCAACAATAG
Source organism: Pinus taeda (assembly GCA_000404065.3). Taxonomy (NCBI): domain Eukaryota; kingdom Viridiplantae; phylum Streptophyta; class Pinopsida; order Pinales; family Pinaceae; genus Pinus; species Pinus taeda. The sequence goes on along the minus strand of APFE030262624.1, from coordinate 123,432 downwards.
AATAGGGAAAATTTTAGGGGCTAAATTTTGTAGGTGGGCTAATTTTTCATGCTTTTCCCAAAAAATAATTCAATAATTTTCATTTTTTTCAAAAAAATATTTGCCCAAAGTTATAAAATTATTTTATCTTAAAAATCATCAAACATTTATAGAGACTATCTAAAATCATTAGAAATTTGAATATTCATACAAATATATAGCCAAACACTTTACAATTTGCATATTAGGGAGTAGTAAGATTCACCAAGGTTTCTACACTTTAAGATAAATTTTTGTCCTTAAAATTTTCCTTGCAGTACAAGTGCTAGCAAATATTCTATGGTTCCTCACATATAATGGAATATAACTATGACTCAATGAGGTACTTGAATGTTTCTTGCTAAATAGTACTTCTACATGCAAATATTGAAGCTTCATGACTTTTCTTAACCCTTTTCATTGAATTTCAATGCAATACAATTGTCAACTTCATAATCATGTAAGTTATGGTGCTCAAGGTAATGTAGTGAGTATGTATACTTGGAATTATGTTATATGACTAATAATAATAAATAAAAAATGAAATGGCTTTCCCCCAAATACCATGAGAAAATATTAAGGGTTATCAAAACCATGGCCCATAAACCACTAACGGTAAAAGTAACTAATGACTATATAAATAACAAATTAAGATATAATAATAAAGGCTACACATAATAATTCACATCTCTTCTTTAAAAGGAACCTTATGCTATATTTATAGCCATGGCCCTATCCATGTCAAATATATCTCTTATCATTAAATTCATTTATATTTATATATATTATTTTTTTATCTCAATTGCGGTAATTTCATAAGTGTTTCCACTACATCTCGGTATTAGAATACAATTTTCAGACATCAAGTTAATTGGTCATGGGTCCTACCATCACCATTATGTGTGTGTGTGTGTGGAAGCTATAATTTCCATTTTTATGAAATAAGGAATACACTAGGTGATATGCTCATCGATACGTTAAATAGTTTTTGAAAAATACAATTATGAGATGTACATTGAGGAAAACAAAGATGACCAAAGCAAGATTGATGAGTGCCTCTCCAACAAATAAAGTGAAGAGGAAGATAAAGAATAAGCCGAAGTAAAAGACAAAGACTCCAATTTTGACTTTGAATCAAATTAGGAATGTGAAGAAGAAGAAGATGAAGACTTTGAATCCAATTGGGAATATAAATATGATGTTCAAGAAAATCCAAGGTTTGAAGCCAAGGATGCATTTTCTAAGGAACCCTTAAAATATTTAGATAAAGCAGGAATCAGAGAAGAAATTATAATTGGTATTAATACAATGCCCGTTTCTAGAGCTCATAGCTCCATTTGGGTTTACAAATATGCAAGGAAATTTCGCAATCATTCAAGGTGTTTCAAAAGACATAACAAAGTCTTTTCCTATATGGATAATATCAGGAAACCCAAAGAGACTTCTTAGTGCTCAAGATTTAATCTTCATTTCACTCTCAAGGTGATATGAGGGAAAATACATAGAATTCAACAATAGTTGATAAAGATGATCAAGATAAAATACTCATATAGGGAAGCCCTCAAAACACTAGTTATTATAACATTATATGAATTTTCCCATTTTGAAAGCATACAAGTAATATAGAGTTTTCTTTCACTAATTGAATGAAACTATTATGGTACATGTTTCTTGGTTCTTCTACTAAAGAATATACCATAATTTACTTTCCTTTATCTTATAGAGTTAAGGATTTGAAATATTTGATTTCTAATGATAGGCTATTTCATGAGTCACCAAATATACTGAACTAGTTTCTTTCTTGAGTTTATATAGAAACTCATAATCAAAACCATCTCACCATAGTTTCCACCTAACAGTTCCATCATTTCCTTTTTCAAATTGTTTGTGAGGTTTTAGTATATCAGGCATATGCTTGAAAGTTTATCTTGATAAGAAATTAACAAAGCCTTGCAATGCTTATCTCTATACACAATATTTCTTATGATTGGAGTGGTAATTTAATTCTAATTATTTAAATATAGTAGAGATATAGATGTCGATTTTTTCAACCTCTTGATTTATTTCAATAAGAAAACCTGCCCAACATTGACCATATGCAATTGTTTCAACAATAAATTGTTTGTTTCCACTAGTGAGTTCTAGTTCAAGAAGATTATGAAGTTTTCACATGATATTTCTGACTTCTTTTGTCATATTTGGTTTCTATTTTGTCGCATTCTTCAATTTTTGTTGCAAGATTGTTGTATCCTTGGCTCCTCTTCTATAGAAGTTTATGATATAATTGAGGGGGGTAAGAAATATCTACAATTGATTTTTGTTTTTTATAACATTAGGGATAGGCTAAATTGCTTCAAATATGTAGTTGAAGTACAATTTGACGTTCCTTAACATATAATCCCCAAACTCTACTACTTCAGCTATGTCCATTTTAATTTCAAACAAAAATAATTCATGCACATAGACTCTCCAATAAAATTTTTCTAAATTTTCATATGTTATTTTAGATATTTGGAATAGACTAAAATATCATACACACACACATGATTAAGAACGAAAGATCCCAAAAATATATTCCATTCATTTTTTGAACTCACAAGGAGAATTCTTGAGACCAAAACACATCACCATCCAATAATATTCGCCATGTTGGACTAAAAAGTCATTTTTATACCTATGTTTTGGGTTGATCCCAATCTGCGAAAACATAAGTTGCACATGAACTTAGATAAAACTATAAATCCTTTGATGTTTACTAGGATGCTCTCTTTTCCTGTAGAGTATAATTTATAGGAAGAAGTTATTTGTTCAATTTCTCATAGTCAACCACTAATCTATTCTTTCCTTAATTTTTCTTAATGTTTATTATCATAAAAGGAAGGATTAGGCCGAAATCTCTTACTTCTTTCAATCAATCCATTATCAAGTAGATCTGCAATCTATTTTTTGCACGTATATTGTTCAACATGTGACATAGAGTAGTAGACGCATTTTGTGTTATGCTATTGCTTTATAGGCTATTTTGTCTCATCTAATAGATCAACCTCCTAATGGGATCATTCACATCCTTTTCCCCCTTTACATCATCATTGCACAAATCCCTATGCATGACTCTCTCATTCTCCACAGTTTCTGCCCTCAACTGCATCATCTGAGCCAGTTTTAGGACCAACTCACACTAGCCTTTCGCTGGACAATGTTCACCTACATGTTGCTCCAACAACCTACGTTGATCACCTACACGTTGATCTCCATTCACCTGTGTTGGTTCTAGAAATTTAGGAAAAAGAGAGAGAATCTGAAAGCCTCCATTTCTAGAAGCTTCCAGGATACATTGTAACCATTTACCTCAGATAAAACTTTTGAATCCTATCCTATCCTACCTTGGAGTTTCCATTCCTTACCCTTAAATCTCATCCTCCCATCAATAGTGGATCTCAATCCCAAGATTGGTAAAAGGATAAGAACTCCCAACTTACCTCATTCCTCTATATATTTACAACCTTCCATATGAAAGAGCTTGGATTTTGGAGAGTGATTCTACCGTTATGCTACTATTGTGAGAGTTATCCTTTCATGCATTTATGGTGATTGGAGGTACACTTTGTGACAAAGGAAGGACAAGTCAACAACTTGGAGAAGATCTTATACAATATTGACACCTATTTATGGTTGTAACTCACTCCATTTATATCAATACAAAGAGTTCTTTTGTTTTCTATATGTAATGTCATTATTTCATATATTTCAATACCATGTTGATCTATTGAATAAATTAGATAGTTGATGCTACATATATCTCGTAGTTTCTTGGCTTGTGTTGTCTAGTTGTGCAGATTCTAATTTTCGTAGCTGGAGTTAGGATTGGAGAATTTAAGCCATAAAAGGAGAAAAACATACAAAATATTCCAAGTAGGTTTCTTCCCCTCATCTACTTACTTTAAGGAAAACATTGGGTCCTTTGTGATTTTGTTGTTCTAGGTTAGCTACCAGACCTAAGGGAGATATTTTTGTCTACAGTCATAAATCTTTCATAACAAATTGGCGACTCCTTTAGGGAATGATGTATTCCCTTGGTGGTTTCTTTGTCCATTGTGTTTGATTTACCTCTATCATAGACCTTTGCTACTTTATCTAGCCAAGAACAAACCTAGCAAGTGATTGCGTTGAGTCTTGTTTGCAATTTTTGTGTCGAAATCCTCTTTCCCAGTATCAATGCACCCTTTGGTCTGTTGACAGAGTGTTGCACCCCACCTAGGACCTCTTTGTGCCTATGTTGCAAAGCACTGGTGCCTCTTCTGCACCTACGTTGATCCCTTTTTTGCACAAAATTTTCCTTGTTTTCTCAATGTTGATTTGATCAGCCTACTTCCGCTGACCTTCCCTCAGTCTTGAGCATCTTGAGGTCTCCTTGAAGCCTCCATTTGGTTTGCATTTGCGTTTTATTACGTTTGGTAAGAATTGGTTTTAATTTTTCTTCGTTCTTATCATTAGGTCACTTATGAACTTGTTTCTTTTGATCATTGATCTCTTGGATGAATTGTTGTTCTAGTCCTCATTATGAAAAGTGCATTTGAATCTGTGATTAGACTTTACATCTTAGTTTTCCTCATTTTCAAAAATTAAGTGTGGTGAAAAGAAAAAATATTTCATTGGCATTTAGGGTTTTGCATCTACATTGGTTTAGGAATAGTTTCATGAAAAGGGAATTGTATTGAGCATATTGTCTTTTCATTTTATATGTTGCATATTGTTTGTATGTTCCCTTCCTTAGCAAGATTTTCATTGAAGAGAAGATTCCATTTCCTCATGCTAGATTTTCATTTTATGGAATTCAATTGAATTTTTGGTGAGCCATAAAACTAAACCTTAATTCAATATAAACTTCAAATTTACTAAATCAACCTAAGGAGCATCTATAACATTAACACAAATACATAGAGGTCTAGGCTAGAGACGTCTTCCGACGTTGTTAAACGTAGGAGTTGTCACTGTTTTCCAGTGTTGCATCTTGGGGGTGAAATCTCGTTCCACATGTGTGAGTGTATAGGATAATACTCCACATACCTTCGGGTATATTGGTGGTGCTCCATGCACATAAATTATATGGGAACACTCTAATCGAACGGTTATGCATTAGACAATACTATTATGGATTTCACTCCCACGTATCATCATGTATATTTTGTGAGTCCCAAATAGGTTGTTATCCATCCATAGGTAATCAAGTCTGCCACCTTGTAATGTGTGATACACATAACACAACATATAGGGATATTGGTTGTCGTACGTTAAGTCCTTGGTTCGCCAAGGTGTATAATACAGTTCAAGGTTGCATGGTAATCATTTATGCCTAGATTACCCTCTTTTTTATTTATTTCTTTTTGTGTTAATAAAATTTACTATCCAATGTGGAAAAATAATATCCCCCGCTCTATCGTTCGTGTATAATGCAAAATAATCCTCCTCTTCCACCAGAGGCTACTCTTGGCTACCGTTAGAAGCATAAAAGTATGCAAACTATCGAATTAGAGAACTCGGGAACTACTTTTGGTCATCCTCTTGAATCTGATCAACTAGAATCATTTTTCCCCTTGAATACTAAACCTGAGCTTACATCTACTATTTTCGGTGAAACTGGCACAACCAATATTGAATTACATGAAACTTTGTTCCCTGAGGTTATACAATATGACGTTCTTGAGTTGAAAACTTTATTTCTTGAGGTCATTGAACCTGAGGAGCCTCAGTCATCTTTACCTATTACTTCAGGTATTTCATCCTCTCTTCCATTGTCTCAGACAGATCTACCTATTATATATCTCAGCCCCGACAGTGAACCACTTCCACCTAGACTTATGAGTATCGAGGAGATCACACAAGAAGAGCCTCATCCTTCTACTCAATTGGAGTGACTTTTCCTTTATCCAACCCATCCTCTTCTTCCTCCTCCACCTCCTGAACAAAATCCTTTACCTAGTTCTTTTGACTTACCTACGGATTTCACATGGCAATCCACATTGGGATTATTGACCATGAATCGAACCGATATGGATTCCCAACCTCCATTTACCACTATGGTTGAGAATTCAAATGTCGCTTCCACATCTATGATTTTGACATCACCATAGCACATCTGTATGGTGGCCTGTCCATCCCACCAGGTTATCAATCCTTATATGGTACCTTCTCTGGTGCATCTTCCAGTTTATGGACATCCCCCATGTCATCCACTTCAGGAATTCCATCTAGCGCTGCTCTTATGAGTGATGCTCAACCTTCTCCTTCTCCTCCTCCTACACAGACATTTGAATAATAGGTTTGTGCTTGTTGATCTAAAAATGGGGCACTAAAGGCTTCTTGTCAGTTTACAAGAACCTCTCCCACTTCCATAGCTTAAATATTTCCAAGAAATTATGATTATTCAATTGTGGAATTAAAAAGTGCTTGAAATAGGTGTATGCTTGTGTTTGTTTTTAACTGTTAAGTGCTTTAAGTTCTATTTCTTATGCTGATATTTGAACACATATGATAGTTAGTAAAGTAGCAAATAAACAAACACACATAACAACAATATAATATGGAGTTCACCCAAACCTCTTGGGCTACGTCTCCTTGAGCTCTAGTTAACCCAACTAGGCTCTCTAGGATTATCGCTGAAATATTTTACAAGCTCCACGCCCAACTCCATTGGTTTACACTGAACCTATGGGTTTAGAATGCTATCTTATCCTACTGGCTATCCTCACTCTGCAAACAGATCTAGGCTTCTTGAGCTTCCGACTTCTCTGACTCCCTCAGAATTATTTCAACTATCTCTGGAACGCCTTCTTCTGTCTTCAGCGCACTCTGGACACCAACAACAGCTTGATCATTTGATATCTTTGTTGTTCTACAGCTTCACTACGGCTCCATAGCTCTTAGAAGTCTGTTGTGAGCTCTCTGGCTTTGGCTCTAGCTCTCGCTCTCGCTCTTGGCTCTCGCTCTGGCTCTGACTCTTGGCTTTGGCTTTGGCTCTGGCTCTCTCGCTCTGGCTCTAGCTCTCGCTCTTTTAGCCCCCTTATGCAATTGTGCACTCTGTGCATTTGTAACATGTCGGTTACAGACCTCGATCATGGAAAAGTTGACTATTCACCACAAGAATTTGTTTACAATGGAAAGGAATCATCGGCATGGGGAAACCTGATCGTTTTTCCTTCCTCTAGCCGTGACAACCAAATAACAAAAATACACAGGAAAATGCCTACAAAACACATCATGGGCCTTTAGCCTAGACTTCAAATAATATTGAATCACATCTATAAACCCATTGGGTCTGCCTTCTATCAGCATATCACAATCGCTTAGGTGGGAGGTCAAAACCTCAATATAAGGGAAATACAAAGAAAATCTGAATAAACCAGATTTCAAATTTTATGCATTCACACTTATAATTCCCATCAAGTCCGTCTTTTATTGGCATATCGCTATCACAAGTTGTATGGTGCATTGGCCCTGGTATCGGGGGTTCTCCGATCTCCGATCGCTGATCGACCCATCAGAGCATCGACAGATCACAATATTGCTTATTAGCCTAATCACAATCACAAGTCGCAATGTGCATTGGCCCTTTGTATCAGGATCACCAATCGTCGATCACCAATCACTCCGATCAGATCCTGACCATTGATCCACGACCTCTAATCCGATGGTTGACAGTCATTTCGGGCGCATAACTTACACTGGGATTAATTCCCTGAAAAAGTGGTTTCCTCTCTCCTCCTACGTGTTATGTGTCAGCCAATGTATGGATTCGGGTGGAGTCCATCCAATACTACTTACTACTTGAAGCCTACCTAGAATACCGCTTACCAGCCTCCTTCCGGAACTCAAAATTTTTAGTTTATTTTCTATAAATGCTTCGGGTCCACCTGGTCGCTACTGCCCATGTGCTTTATCCAAATTTCAATGTAAAACGGGATTTTATGAAGGTTTAGTGCTTAACAAAGGTTTTCAGCACATAAGGCTAATATTAACCCTTCCGATATGATTTTCCCATATAAGGCCTTACACCCATTTTTATAATAATTTACCTCCTTTTCAAAGGATAATGGCAATCTTCTTTTTGCGATAACTTCTTCATCCACAGTCCATTTTAGCCCATTCAAATTGAATTAGATTCAGATTGAAAAGATCTATGCAATGGGACTATTTTTAGAAGCATTCTTTGACTTTCATTTTTGAGTGAAAAGTCATCTAGGATCATTTTCTGATCACTTCTTCCCACTAAAAGAACTTTTGGTCTCCAAAAGACTGAGATACTGATCTGAACAGTAAATCAGAGTAACAACACCCTTTTCTTTCAGCCTCCATACACTTGCCTTGCATAGTTCCTCTAAACTAAAGCCTTTGACCACTTTCCTTCCTGGATATGCTGGTCCTCTTGGGAAGAATTGTTTTCCTCCTTGACTTCATGCAAAACTCCTGTTGAGATGGTCACAGAAGGTAGTTTGAACTTCTCTTCCTTGATCATTGATCGAAGGTGGCTCAAACAAATGTGAAGTTACATCTGCTTCACAAAATTTTCATTTCTACCTGTTTGACATGCTGTCAACAACAACTGTTAACAACAACAAAAATACAGACAACAACTGGATGGCCTAAACTCCTACTTCAAAAAAAGAAACAGATTTTCACATCTTGTGAATTACCTCCATGTCTTTACATGTGCATACAAATGATTGACTAGATAACAAGCCCAAAAAACATGCCTTTCAGACAAATGACCCTTCAAGTCAAGCATGTCTTTACATCTTTTATACATGCCTTTTAAAAGATGAAACACTTTATGATTATCTCCATCTTGGAGACCAAATCAACTTTTCTCAAGTCAATATTACATGCATGTTTAAAACAAAGTAATCAACCCTTCAAGTTAATTACACATACATGTTCAAATACAAGGAAATCATCAACATCCATCTGTTCATGAATATCATACTTATGTTTGCATTTCATCCTTCAACTTTCGCTTAAGCACACTGTACTTTCGAAGCTGAAATGAATATAATGTTGCAGCAATAAAGCGAGTCTCCTACTCAACTTTTCCATTCACCTTCTTGGTAAAATCCTGCAACTTGCATTCCATCAACAAGGAAATGTAAATAGATGCATCAAATCAAAAGACATGCAATATTTAATAGGATAAGAACTCTAACCATTTCTTACCAATCCATTTCAAAGGTGCTACCTTTTTCTGCACATCAGCATCAACATGTGAATCATCCTAAAACACATCAATCATGGAAACTTCCTTTCAATTCCTGCCATTTTTTATTTCCACATTCTTCAAGTTTCATGTAAGCATTGTTGGATTCAGAGTCCAACATTTTGTAGCAACATGTCCTTGCTTATGGCAGTAAGTGCAACACATGTGCATCCTCTTGACAGCATGATTTGCCTTGTCCAATGGACCTTTGGCTTCTTGCTTCCTTTCCTTCAAAAGTTTCCTGTATATGGCCATTATCTTCCAACATATAGAAACATTATGGTTATCCAAACCACAAAAGGAACATGCAATTCTTTTCCAATGCTTATATGGAAATTTACCATGCTGAACATAATCAAAAGGAATATGATTAGAACTAGATTTATACCTTTCTCTTTCACTTTTATTGCCTTCTTGAGGAGGTGAACTGAATGAAGAAGTGGCTCCCTTTGGAACATCATCAACCTCTTCAAGGTTGTTAGAGTTTCCACAGCTCTCTGGTTCAAGTGCATGCTTATGAACACCTGCATCTTGCAAATGATGTTTCAAGCTATTGCATTCTCCATGAATACAATCTTCACACTCTTGAGGTAGAATACATGAAATGAAACTCCTTCTTGGCATTGTTTCAATGCCTTCTGATCCAGGTGGATGTTGGTGGCCACCCACCTATCCCATTTGGACCCCCACAACTGTCTCTTTCAGTTTTACAATTTCCTAAATTGTAGCACAGTTTACTATTTTTAGCAGTTTTTTGGGTCCTGAACCTCCGGAGCCATTTTGAGGCCCTAAACGACGTTTTTTGGGAAATCTAGGAGAAACGTGGGTCCATAGTTTGACGTTGCCCTTCCCAAAGTTGTAGTTCTCAGACAGATCTTTCTAACGAGCTATTATACACGTAAAACGAAGATCGTATGCCAAAGTTACGACCCTGAGAAATTGATGTACCAATTTACCCAAACGGGACCCACAATTTGGCGTTTCATCTTCTAGGGTTAGGTTTTGGGATGTTAAGGGTTTTCCATTGTTTCTCAACAATAAATAGGCCTTCGAGCCTCATTGTAACACAGTTCAGAGGCATGTATCACCAATCGCTTCTTAGAGATAAGCTACCATTGGCCCTAGCTGATTATTTCCATTTCTATTTTGTAAGCATATTTCAGTATTTTACATTACGAATGAGTTTATCTGCGCATCTGTGTATATGGTTTCTCTGTATTTTTTTTGCGTTCCTGTTTTAATCTGGATCAGTGGTATCAGAGGGGTCTGCTTTTTCTCTGTTTTTCTTTGCATGTCCCCAACGAGGTTAGGATATAAGGAGTTAGGGCTTGAACTGGTTGAACCTTTGCAAGACCAGCCTCATAAATCTCAACGATCTCCCATGGCGAACAAGAAGAAAGGCGAGGGGGTAGAAGATCCTATCAAAATCTTGCTTGAAGAAGCGCTCGAGCGACAAAGGAACGCGATGATGGATAACTTTTCCTAGATCCTTCAGCGGCTACCCAAAGGCGACGCATCAACTTCCAGCAGCTACTCTGGAAATGCCATGCCCTTTAAGGTACAAGTGAATTTTGAAATCCCCATATTTGAGGGTCAAATAGACGTAGATGTCGTAGATAAATGGTTAAATCTGCTAGAGGGTTATTTTTCTATTCATGAATTTTCGAGTCGGGAAAAGATTGTTTTCGCTCTTCTCAAAGCAGCCCCCCACGTCAAGGAGTGGTGGGAAACCTACTGCGAGCATAAGAATGAAAGTACGGGCTCACTATTTTTAGCCGCACCCACTTGGGATTCATTCTGGAATGTCGTCAAGCAGTAGTACTACCCTGTCAAAAGCTATGAGGAAAAATACATCAAATGGACCATGTCGCGGCAGGGAAGGGACCAAGATGTGCCAGAGTTCACAAACATTTTTCATACCCAGGAAGAGATGGAGTTCCTAGACATCTCCTCAGTCGACAAGGCATATCAATACGTTGTCAAAATCGAGCAAAATTTCAAATAAAAGAAGCGAGACTTTGGATCTGCAAATCCGAAGACCAAAGGACAAAGCCAAGGCGGGGTGACTCAAGACAACCCGTTGAAGCTGCAAGAAAAGAACAACACCACAAAGCCGAAGAAGGACACAGGTAAGTGGTGTTAGTTCCACAAGAGTCCCACTCATAACACAAGTGAGTGTCGAACCAAGCAGTCGCTGGTGGCCGAGTTGAAGGCTTCAGAATCAGATGCATGTTCTGACCCTGAGTCAGAACCCACCAAGGGGAATGGAAAAGGGAAGTAGATCATTGATGCGGAGCCCATCGCCACTATTGCCACTGCCAAGATCCAGAAGAATGAGCCCGAAGACCCAGAGGAGGGGGAGCATCTTTTCCACCCACAGATGTGGGTGAAGGGTTCGTCGCTGCAATTCATTGTCGATATTGGCAGCCAAAAGAACCTCATTTCAGTAGAGGTCGTGAAGCGGTTGGGCCTACTGACTACACCACACCCGCAGTCGTACAATATCTGGTGGCTTCATGAAGGACAAGATCTCAAAGTTTGGCAACAGTGCTGCCTTCCCTACAGCATCAAGGCCTTCACAGACGAGGTATTGTGTGATGTTACAGCTCTGGATGTTTGTGATGTACTATTAGGCCAACCATACTTGTGGAGGTGACATGCTGTGTATGATTCAAGGCCTCGTGCTGCCATTATTTATTTGGGTCATTCATTATACAGGATACTGGAGGTAGCCCCACCTATAGCCACCTCTTTGATCACTACTAAGAAAGGCAACAAGCTCATCTCCCAAACTAGGAAATTCATCTGTCTGGTTCACTCCCAAAGTAAGGGGAAGATCGTCACCACATCCATGACCCCCGCGAAGGGTTCCTCCACGTAGCAACAACAACAGAGGGATATGGTCATGAAAGAACACAGGAACAACTTCTCCTCACCTACTGGGGTACCACACAAGCTTCAGGTGGGAAATAAAGTCTGGTTGCATCTGCAGAAAGAACACCTTACAAGAGCCCATTAGAAGCTCCGACCACACCGACATGGTCCTTAGAACATTACCATTGTTGTGGGAAATAATGCTTTGGAGCACAAAATTCCTCCATTCCTTCACTTGCACCGAGTGTTCAATGTGGATCATTGTCGACCATGCTTCCCACCATTACTGGACACATCAGAGATTGCAGAACAGCTCACCAGAGACCCAACTCAGTAGAAGCTTCCTCATCTCAGGGAGAAACTCAACGCAATGGGGACCATTGCTTCCTAAGGGGGGAGGAATGATCCAGGTGGATGTTGGTGGCCACCCACCTATCCCATTTGGACCCCCACAACTGTCTCTTTCAGTTTTTAGTTTCCTAAATTGTAGCACAATTTACTATTTTTAGCAATTTTTTCGAGTCCTGAACTTCCAAGAGCCTTTTTGGGCCCTAAACGACGTTTTTTGGAAATATGGGAGCAACATGGGTCAATGGACCGGATGCTGATCTTCTCAAAGTTGTAGTGCACAGACAGATCTTTACTAACAAGCTATTGTATGCGTCAAACGGATTGTATGCCAAAGTTACGACCCAGGAAATTGATGTACCCAATTTACCGAAACGGGGCCCACAATTTGGTGTTTCATCTTCTAGGGTTAGGTTTTGGGATGCTGAGGGTTTTTCCATTGTTTCTCAATAATAAATAGGCCTTCGAGGCCTCATTGTAACACAGTTCAGAGGCATGTATCCACCACATCTCTTGTCAGAGATAAGCTACCATCACCCTAGCTGGTTTATTTCCATTTCTGTTTGTAAGCATATTTCAATATTTTACATTAATGAAGTGAAGTATTAATTCCACTGCATCTTTGTGTATATGGTTATCTCTGTATTTTGTTGCGTTCTTGTTTAAATCCGGATCACCTTCATGGCAGCTTTGGAACTTTCTCCGTAAGACTATCCATAGCCAAGACCCAAATACTTAGGCCTTTCTTCAATCATTATTGGCTCAACAATACCCTGTGCATGTTTACCCAAGCCTTTCCCTTCATAGCTCATCTTGGACATTAACCTGGAACCTATGCCTCTGGTATGCTCTTCAAAATAACCAACATAAACATTCTTAGAGGAATTTGAAGACAAACTGGAATTATTTACCTCTTCATCAGGTTGATACTTGACCAAGGCTTCTTTGGCAACAAGGAGCTGTGTCTCCAACTCATGCATCATTTTTAGGTTCATATTTGCAATATGAAGTTGCCTCTCCATTTCCTGCAATTTGGCAGAAATAAATTGCTTCTCTTCCTCCACTGAATTCAACTGCTCTCTAAGTATGCTGCTCTTCCTTCCATCCTCATACACTTCTCTCACCTTGTCCATTATGATGAACAAGTCTTGCTTCATGTCTTCATCAAAGAATCTCGTGAAGAAAGAAGATTTTTAGGACTCACTTGTAGAAGTTGTCATTATGCCAATGAACAAAAGAACTTCAAACAAGATTAATAAAGATCTTATTCAACAACTTTTTGCAACAAACCTCTTGTGCTTCAAGGATTGCCTTGAGGTCCTTTGGGATAAGAAGAATTCCTTCAGCTCTTCTTCCTTTTTGTCCTCTCTTGGACTGAGCTATCAATTGCTTTCCCTTCACCTCTACAAACTCAAACAATAGCCAGTCTACAAACAAGCATACAATCAATCAGACAGCCAATCCGTGACTGCCCAAACACCTTTCAGACAAGTAATCTTTTGCTCTATCAATCAAGCATTCTGATCTGATACCACTTGCTCTGGTATAACCAGCTTTGATATAACCTTCTTTGAAGGTGTCGTTAATCAATCTTAAGCTACGACACCACCTGATCTGAAAATGGGGCACTAAAGGCTTCTTGTCAGCGTACAAGAACCTCTCCCACTTCCAAAGCTTAAATATTTCCAAGACCTTATGATTAACCAACTGCGGAATTAAAAAGTGCTTGAAACAGGTGTATGCCTGTGTTTTTTTTTAACTTTTAAGTGATTTAGGTTCTATTGCTTATGTTGATATTTAAATACATGTGACAGTAAGTAAAGCAACAAATAAACAAACACACATAACAGTAATATAATATGGAGTTCACCCAAACCTTTTGGGCTACGTCTTCTTGATGTCTAGTCAACTCAACTAAGCTCTCTGGGATTATGGCTAAAATCTTTTACAAGCTCCACACTCAACTCCATTGGTTTACACTGAAACTATGGGTTTAGAATGCCATCTTATCCCGCTGGTTGTCCTCACTCTGCAGACAGATCTAGGCTTCTCTAGACTCGACTCCTTCAGTTAGTGCTCTAAGATTCTTGAGCTTTTGGCTTCTTTGACTCCCTCAGAATTCTTTCAACTGTCTCTAGAACGCATTCTTCTGTCTTCAACACATTCTAGACACTAGCAATAGCTTGATCATTTGATCTCTTTGCTGTTCTACGGCTTCACTACAGCTCCATGGCTCTTAAAAGTTTGCTATGAGCTCTCTAGCTCTGGCTCTGGCTCTAGCTCTGGCTCTGGCTCTAGCTCTTGGCTCTGGCTCTGGCTCTCGCTCTCGCTCTTTCAGCCCCCTTATGCAACTATGCACTTTGTGCATTTGTAACACGTCAGTTACAGTCCTCCATCATGGAAAACCCGTCTGTTCACCACAAGAATCCGTTTACAATGGAAAGGAATCGTCGGCATGGGGAAACCCAATTGTTTTTCCTTCCTCTGGCTGTGATAGAGAAATAACGGAAATACACAGGAAAATGCCTGCAAAACACATCATGGGCCTTTAGCCCAGACTTCAAATAATATATAATTGCATCTGTAAACTCATCGGGTTTGCCTTCTATCGGCATATCACAATTGCTTAGGTGGGAGGTCAAAACCTCAATATACGGGAAATACAATGAAAATCTGAATAAACCATATTTCAAATTTTATGCATTCGCACTTACAATTCCCATCGAGTTTTCCTTTTATCGGCATATAGCTAACGCAAGTCGCATGGTGCATTAGCCCTGGTACCGAGGGTTCTCCGATCCCCAATCGCTGATATCACCAATCGGCCCATTGGAGCATTGGCATACTGCAATATCACTTAACGGCCTGTTGTAGCCACAACCACCACCCTATTACAACATGCTCTGGTAGCAAATCTGAATGGGTCCCCTAGAAGTTTGATCCTTCACTTCTATAAATGATCTGTTTTTATCTCAAGGATTTTAACTCTGTGCCGAGTCAAAGCTCCAATTCTTAATGGTCAAGACCCCCTTTAATAAATCTCTGTTGCATGATTCATTCACATCCCAGTCTAGCCCTTCATCCATATCCTTCATCGGAACTGTTTCAATCCTCATAAACGCTCATGGTGCCCTATGCCCACATAAATAATCGCCCCACTCTTTACCCCTAAAAACCTTCCATCGCATCTTTATTCCGATTATAACTCTTTTCGCTTCGCAAAGCATGCATAACTCACCCTTTCTGCTTATCGCAATCAACACTGATACGCAACACACACCACGATACAATGGACCTGCCAGCATCATTAACCATAATGCATACTATTTCGTGTCCAGAGCCCATCGCAAGTTGCAATCAGTAGAGCCCGAGGCTTGTACATAAAGCATACTGCAATATACCGGACCCACTGAGACTATTAAATGTGGCACATATATATGTCGGGTCCGCTCCCCAATCGCAAGTCGCAATCGGCGGAGCTCAAGGCCCATACACAAGGCGTTTCGCGATATGGTCGACTTGCCGATATTATTAAGCGCATATATATTTTCGGGTCCGGAGCCTATCGCTAATCACAATCGGCAGTCGACAAAAGTGAAGCCCATGCGATATGCGAAGGGGCAATGAGCAAACCCGATGATAATTATATGCCCAGGTGCATAATATTTCAAGTCTGGCCTTATGGCTTGGCTGCGAGTTTTCTTGTTTTTTCCCTATGTTTTCGATAAAGTGTTTCGGTCTGAGTTTTCAAAGGAAAGTCTTATATGGCGGACCCGGGGGGATTATGAACCACGGCACATAAATATTTTGGGTTCAGCCAATCGCAAGTCGCAATCAGCAGAGCCTAAAGCTTAAACATAAGGCGCTATGTGATTAACGGACCCGACGATAATTATACGCCCAGGTATATATTATTTGAAGTCTGGCCTTATGGCTCGGCCACAGGCTTTCCCATGTTTTCCTGTGTATTGCGATAAAAGGCTGTGGTCCGAGTTTTCAAGGGAAAATCCTGTAAAGTGAATGGTCCACTTTTGATGCATTGATTAAGCAATCCTTGAGTAAAATGAATATTATGGGCAAAGGGAAATAGATGTCACACTAGGTTCGGTGGGTTGATAATCATAGTTGCTCTGCATTGTAAGATTAAATAGAAATTGTGGCTAAATGCAAGGTTTGTTTGTGAGCATGTTTGTCATATTTCACATATGAATTATTTCTACAGGCAAGTTCAAGTGGACCCAATAACGGATAAGCTGAATTATGTCAAGATGACACATCTGCACCACTGGTGTCGATATTGCAGAGGCATGTTCTGCAGAAAGGGATATGAACCGCCATAGTTCATAATGGAGGCACGCTCCATGTTAAGAGGAAGCACAATGCCGATACATCAAGAGGTTATTACCTCCAAACAAACCTTCAATCATGCCAAATGGGGAATGATGAGCGCGGTGTCTTTAGTTTCCTTTAGGAAATGATAGGGAATAATGTCCACTTAATACAGGTGCGAAGGGATGACACACATTCATTCCCTTTTAATCAACATCCATTCATTTCCCCTGAAAAGGAAGCATCATAGCAGATATGCCTTCTACATGTCAGTAGTGACACCGACTATTCTACGTCTGTGTATTCTGATTTGTATATTGAAAAGAACAGGGGGAGGCAAAAAGTGAAGGGAAGACTGAGAGTCATTTCCAGCGGCATAAGTATTACCTCCAAATAGGAGAGAAGGACTTTTTTTGGGCAGAACAACTTTTGATTATTGTGAATAAAGAAGACTGTTTGGTCGAGAAAGAGCCTTTTTCACATCTATTGTCCTCTCTTTTATGTGTTTAGAATCAGACTGTTGTCGTTGGCATAAATATAAATATGTTTTTCTTTTGTGCATATTGATAATAGACCATTCAAGACTATTCTTGGTCATTCAAATATGATTTGTTACCATGGTTAATTTCATGAAAGGTTGTTGATTTGAAACCTTGTTAAACATCAATTGCAAGTATTATTTGTATGGAAAGGAATGTGTATTCCTGTATAAGTAATCAGATTGTAATAAAGATTTAGTACAACCTAGTTCATCTGTGAACCAGTAATTGATTCATTAGGACTTGGAATTTATATATGATGTTTAACTTCCTTTCGTTATGCTCCTGCAGGATAGATTAGAATAGTTAGGACTAGGATAAGTAGTTATAATTAGCGTAGAAAGGATTTGATACACATAGGTTAGTTGTTTCTTTTATTGATTTAATTGAAGTCTTCCTCCAAGAAGCAATCTTTCGGCACATAATAGTTTACAGGATCCTTTAAAACCTGTTGGAACTAGCCATTTCAAATGAAGGTAGATCTAATTGGGGTCTGCAATTGGGCTAGTTCCCCTTGTTGGCATAGTGAATATTCACCTTATCAACACGGCCTGATCGCAATCGCAAGCCGCAATGTGCATTGGCCCTTTATATCGGGGATCATTGATTGTCGATCGCCAATCACTCCAATCAGATCCTGACCATTGATCCGCAACCTCTAATCCGACAGCTGACAGTCATTTCGGGCGCATAACTTACACATGGATTAACCGGCTGAAAAAGCGGTTTCCTCTCTCCTCCTGCATACTACATGTTAGCCAATGTATGGATTCAGGTGGAGCCCATCCAATACCACTTACTGCTTGAAGCCTACCCAAAATACCACTTACTGCCCTCCTTCTAGAACTCAAAAGGTTTAGTCTATTTTGTATAAATGCTTCAGGTCTGCCTGACCACTACTGCCGATGTGCTTTATCCAAATTTCAATGTAAAACACACTTTTATGAAGTTTTAGCGCTTAACAAAGGTAATTAGTGCATAAGGCTAATATTAACCCTTCCGATGTGATTTTCCCATATAAGGCCTTATGCCCATTTTGATAAGAATTTGCCTCCTTTTCAAAGGATAATGGCAATTTTCTTTCTGCGATAACTTCTTCATCCAAATTCCGTTTTAGCCCATTCAAATTGCAATAGATTCAGATTGAAAAGATCTATGCAATGGGACTATTTTTGGAAGCATCCTTTTACTTTCAGTTTTGAGTAAAAAGTCATCAAGGATCATTTTCTGATCACTTATGTTAGTGTGAAAGGTCTTCTTCAACAAACTAACTATCCTTATGTTGGGTACCCTCCGCAAGGGGGTCAGTTACCTCCATCATCCCATCCTCCTTTGGTGGGGGGGGACCTGTTGTTGGTTTACCTCAAATTGGTAACCAGCCTTGTTGTAGTCCTCCTTATACTGGGATGGATGCTAGTGTTTGGAAACCTACTTTTCTCATTCAACCTAGTTCGATGTTCGCTTCATTATTTGTTTCCAAACTTGTACCATCATCTCAAGTTCATATTCCTCAATCTGTACCTCAAAAATCTCAAATTCATGTAACTCAAACTATACATGTTGTGATCGCATGTCAACATGTTCCTTTGGTATCTTGTACCTTTCATGTTCCACTTACTAATCCTTTACAATCTCAATCACTTGCACAAGGTATTCCTAAAACTTCATTAGGATAGACTATGTATAGTATGGCACAACATCAATTAAACCCTCTTTATCATGGGACAATGAAAACTTCCATTAGGAAATAGTATAGACTAGGGTATACCTCAGGTGCCTTTTCAAGGCTAGAAAGTTCATGGTTATCCTGGGGCTAGTCAACAAGGTCACTTCTACTCTGGCTATCAGAATCCTCCTTATTCTGATAGCCAGGTTACTTATTACCAGATCCCTCCTTATCTAGGAATGCAAGTATCTATTTCCACGACTATTTCTTCATATCCAGGTCATCCTTCATCGGACTTTAATCGATAGTTTCCTTTTGTAGCCACTCTCGAGTTTCCATATTTGACTCGGCTCACCAATGACCTCATCGCTCATTCGCCTTGGTGGTCAATTATTCCTACTAAATTTCCTTCTGATATCCCTAAAATAAATGGGAATCCAAGAGAAGACCCATCAGCCCATGCCATGACATATCATATATGGTGTTCATCAAACTACCTTAATGATGATTCTATTCAACTTTGTCTTTTCCAAAGAATGCTTATAGGTACCATTTCTAAATGGTATATTGAGTTACCCAGAGCTTCATTCCATGATTTCAGCACTTTAGCCACAACCTTCTTCACACATTTCCAGTTTCCCATCAGATACAAAACTAGAATGAAATTGTTAACCAACTTCAAACAATTTGATTCCACTCACATTTCAAATCACATTCATGAGTGGAGGTGTCATTGTCTGTTGGTCAAAAATTATGTTCCCGATCAATTTCTCACAAAATGATTTACCAAATCTCTGTTGGCACCCATAATATAAGATGTGGCCAAAGGTGGAGTCATGACTAAAGAGCAAGTAATTCCTCATGTGTAATATTTGGATTTGGTTTATACCCAATCCAACATGCTCTAAGACAAGATACAAAATTCTCTAAGACCTTCAAATATTATTCTCCCAGTTATGCCTGGTAAATAATCTCATGTTGCTGATGGCATTATTGGATCTACTAGCATGCAGATGACAAGTAAACCATTTGGTATTTCTCCACCTGCATCTTCTCAAAACCCTCAATCCCACCCTCCTACGGCTTCTTCTTCCGAGATAAATTTCGTTTCATATGGTAAAGGAAATTCTCAACAAAAACCTAGAAGCAAGAATAAAGGCAAAGGTAAGAAAAAGAAAGACCCCTCTTTGTAGGATAAAAAAACAAACCATTCTTCTGATGAGAAATGAAAGCCTCGATATCCTTGCTTGATTTGCAATGAGGAACACTTTACACGTGATTTTTCTCACCAAGATAAAGTGTTTCAATTCCTTAAGTCCTCCACTTCTCCTGTAGTGTTGACCGACCCATTTCCTAATCAAGAGACTCATATGGCTTCTCAGGACCCATCTTCCCCTAACACAGTTTTGATACTTTCCTCTTCAAAGCTGAGATCTGATGTTTTGGTAGCTACTTGGAACAAGGATTATGGTAATGTGAATCTATTGAACAGTCAAGCTACTGATCAATCTACCAGTTCGGCACCATCCTCTTTGGATCCCACTCCACTGTCAATTCCCACTGAATTGACTATTAAACCTCCAAATCACATTATTCAAGTCATCTTTCAACCCTTGTGCAAGAGCCACTTACAATTATAACATAGTTGAAGACTTGTCTTAGTCTCCATCGACTATGTTGACTCTTGAGGTGTTGCAAGACTACCCTACCCAAAATAAGGCTTTACTTTCACTATCATATGTGTTGATCCATCGAATTCCAAACTTGTTTTTTTCTCTCATGAAAACTATACCCCTCGGCTTCCATCTGAGTTATATTTTATAATCCAATTCATCGTCCATGGTAAGAATATTCATTGTTATATCGTGGACGAGGGAGCCTCAACTTGAATTATGTCCATGTCTTACTGGAAGGCGATTGGTTCTCCTCAACTAAGTCAGTCACCTACTACATTGAAATCTTTTGATAAGAGAACATACAAACCTTGTGGGATTTTGAAATCCCTTCAAGATGAATTAGGGAGGAAAATTGTGTCCATAGAAGTCAAAGTTATCGATGGACCTCTCAATTACAATCTTCTATTAGGACGTACATGGGTTTATGACATGGATGTTGTCATCTCGACTTACTTCCGTATGATCGCCTTTCCTCATAAAGGCGGGATTGTAGTCATAAACCAACTTACCTTTTTCACCTCTAATTCACATGTTACTGGAAGTGTCCCTCTTATGGGGGGAACCCTAGAGTCATATCAGCATGTGAGAGTTTCATTGTTAAAATATTCTTCGCTTATGGGGACCTTTTCAATCCCTCCTCCTCTCCTTCCAAATATCTCATCTTTGGTCACCTATATCAACATGATATTGTCTTCCACTATCCTAGCCGACCCATGGATTTTACCAGACGAAACTGACATCCAAAGTTTTGGTGACCGAATGTCGCTAATCCGAATTGAACTAGATTACGAAGCCATTTATTCGGCTTCTCCATTTTATTCTTTTGATTCCTTAATTGGGTAGTTAGATCGCTGGACTATGGTACGTCTTCCGATCCTTTATTGTGTATATTTCGTACTGACGAAAGCATCATGGAAATCATGATGTCGGATGATGCACCGTGGGACAAACATCACCATCATTCCTCCTTAACTGAGTCCATTAAGGATAATCTCAGTGATGTATATTTACATAATTTTGTTGAGCCTTGTATGCATCTTGTTATCATTGTTGTTCCCTTTACGAAATGGGGTATCGACTTCATGACATGTAACACTCACTTGGCTAGGGGGCATGATTATATTATTGTCACTATTGAATACTTTACTAAATGGGTTGATTTGATGCCTACATTTAAAAACAATGGTGAAATGATTGCATAATTCTTTTTCACCATGTCATCACACGGTCTTGTGTTCCACAAGCAATAGTTACGGATCACAAAAAAAAATTCTGGAATCATATGATGATCGAACTAACTGGTGAGTTGGGAATTTCCCATGAATGTTTGACTCCCTACTATCCTCAGGCTCATGGAAAAGTTGATGCCATCAATAAATTTTTTAATATGATGCTTCAACGCATGGTATGGGTCCAAAAATTGGACTGCCATTTGCTCATTTGCGCTATTTTGTGGGCATACCAAACCTCAGTGAAAACGGCTAGTGAATTCACACCCTTTTAGTTGGTGTATGGTCTCGAATATATCCTCCCAATTGAATGTGAAATTCCATCATTGAAAATAGTTATCAAACTTCTTCCTATCACTTGCATAGAGGAGGGGAGTCGTTTCCATTTGACTCATTTATATGAAACCTGACAGGATGCTTCTATAGCTAACGAAGCTCATAAAATTTGCATCAAGGTGCAACATGACAAGAGTTTCAAGACTCGTGTCTTCTGGGAAGGAGACCTTGTCCTGTTATATGACTAGGAGTCTGATAAGTTAACTTCAGGGAAGTTTCAACCCATTTGGTTAGGTCCATACATTGTTAAGTGAGTCCTTGCAAAAAGGGGCCTAGAAGTTAGTATATTTTGATGGAGTTCCCTTGGCACAACCTAGAAATGGGTTGTACCTCAAAAAATACTATGCTTGATATCAAGTGTAGTTTTCACTATGTACATACTATCTATAGGTGTGTTGAGTGTGTTTTCACTATGTCTTTTCAGATTTGTACACAGTTTCTATTGATTAATTTTACATTTGGTTCGTAGATGTCGGTATCTCTTGAAACTTTCATCGGTTATGATGATGGTACCAATCGTACTACTTAGAAATTATCTTCCCAACATGGACTATATTTTCTCCAAATGGCGATATAACGAGTCTGAAAGGGATTTGTATTGGTCTCTCCACCAACAACATCACTAAGTATAGCGCAATGGTCAAGCTACTATCTGATGCTATTGCACAAGGTATTCGTTGTTTAATCATCATACTTGAATCACAACTCATAATAATACAACTTATCGATATCTATTCAGTTAGAAGTCCCACCATCTTATGCATGGTTTTAAGAGTATGCCTTCTAGAATTACATTTTGATTTCATACAATATGAACACATTTCTATAAATCTAAACACATTGACAAATGTCGTAGCTAATCATGTTTTAGATAGAAATTTGCAACGAATGTCATTAATTTTCAATTAACATAACATCATATTGAAAATACAATAGAAACCCAAAACACTGAATATATATATATATATATATATATATATAATATATATATATATATATAATATAATATATATAAGTTTTGGTTTTACAAAAATTTGTGCCTGAGACACATATGGCATACATCGCCCATATAAAAAACTACATGCAAGATCTAAGTAGACATAATTTAAGGTGCTCATGATAGAATGACACTACACAATCTATCTTGCGCAGTAGTCGACTGCTACGACTAGGCACTCATATGGTGTATTGTTGAAGTTGCAGTGGAAATTAGTCGACCATGGTATCATCAATTCCATGTGTCAACCCTTCCATGTGGCGCATTACCTCTAATAAGAACTCTGCTACATCTAGATCCCGTAGCATATCCCATCCCACAACAATGACCCATGTTGGTTATACTACCTCCTCTAGTTGTCGTTCCTCTGCATTACGGAGATATGAAGCACCAATAGGTCGAACTGGTCTCACATCTGCATGAAACGTCAATAGTTTAGTCACGAAAACATAAAAAAATACAAAAAAAAATTGCAAAACTTTCAAAACTTAAAATGTCAAAATTTCTTACCTACTACACCCAATTCCTCACCCTTAGGAAGCATGAGCTCAGGGTCATCATGAAAATCCATTCTTGTGTAAGGATAGTCATTGATCATAATAAACTGTCTACATAGCCATCCGAAGAAGGCTGGTGAGAAGCTAATCGCCGACATCCCTACATGTCGGGACATGTGATCTATCCACCTCCTCATTCATGGCACCCTTGGATAGACAACCTCAAGTATAATATGTTGAGGTTGAAGTAATGGAACCTGTCCTAATGCAAAAGAAACTAAGATCACACTGTGTCCGAAGTTCTTTAGTTTTCCCTCTTTCGCTTTAGTCAGTTGTTCTTTCATATTGACTAGAACTCCCTCACTCTAGTTGAAGAGTGTTGGCTCCATACACTCCAATCCATATTGCATATATGATCTACTTTCCACATGAAATTTGGAGCTACCTTCCAATATTGTGATAATGAATAGGATTGTTCTAAAAGGTAACGAGGTCAGATATTTTATACTGATATTTTCCTCCTTTGTTAGCTGGGTTCGAGGTCTACAATAGGTGGAAATATAAAATTTCACTGTCTCCCCACCACTTCTCCCATTTAGGAGAGATACATGAGCACCCTTCATGGACAGTCTTGTCAGAAAGTAAATATCATTTACCTTTATCTAAAGTAGATTTTCCCCAAACCTAAATGCTTGTGCCTGAACATCCCATGAACAAACTAGGTATTTCAATAACTCCACCTCTTTCCTCATACCAGGAAGCTAGAAGAAGTTTAGCAATCCATAGTTTCTTAACCCCTAGATGGTAGCAGGATCATTTGTTGCATTTAAATCTCACTCCTCATATTCTCTTTCTCTCCATACAAAATCCATTTTGTGTTGATGAACCCTTGAAACATCAACAAGGTATTCATTAGGATCCTTTTCATGAAAACAACTTGTCAATTTTTTAGGGAAAGCTAATAAACAAGATTTATATTTGTGCCCAACACACCCTATAAGAGAAAACAAAAGCATTTCACCTTTGTCTACAGTGCATGATTTCCTAGATTCAACACACTTTTCAACCCTCTGGGCCTGCATTGGTCCTAGGGCAAAATTTTGGAACCCTCGGGCCCTCAAAAAATCAAAAATTTTGCTTGAAATCACAAAATGGAACCACTGAAAGAAAAAGAGGGTTTAGCTCCTACAAGGAAGAGAAGGTACTCGGAATTGTCCGCAGGATTGGTCGTAATTAGTTGCATAAGATCAAGGTAAAAATTACTAAGAGCTCCCACTGTTAGAGGTAAATGTGAAATGGCAAAAATGAACAGTCATTTTGAGTACATATGGTCATACTGCTCATTATTTTATTGACATTTAATGTTTTGACCTAGTGATGATTTATTTTTACTATGAAATGGGTATGATTAATCTTGTTTGTGTTCTTCTGAGTAGGTTGATAGCTGTTAACAAATTTTGTTGTGATTTAAACATATTATTTTGACTGAATAGTATACTTTTATCTCTTTTTCGAGCTCTTTAAACCTACGAAAAAGGAACCCCTAGGAGTCCTCTTTCAACTCTTTTCAGACTCTCACAACATGAAAATATTGTCGAGCACTTTTCTTTTCGAACTCGTCAAAGTAAATGAAAAGACGTCTACTCAGTATAAATTTATCAAGTTTCTATGCATTGACTTCACCATTATACATGGGAAACTCGAATTTAGCATCAAGTTTTAAAAAAGGTGATTTACTGGTTCCTTTTGAAGAATTATGATGAGTATGAGTAAGGGATGTATTAGTGGAAAAGTTTGAAGATGCTTGTGAAGAAGAATATAAAGAAGATTTTGGAGAGGGTGGAAATTGTCTCCATTCCCATTACCTCCTTTTCTTTACCTCCTCCTGAAGAACCTTCTCTTTTGGGAGGTTTGGAGCTTTCTCCTTGCAACGTGCTATTCCTCTCTTCATAGAGGACCTTCACCAACTCTGTCATATCAAAGAAATCCTTTCTGAAGGTCTTCTGATATTTTTTCATGTTTGTAGCTTCTCCTTCATGATACATGATCTCTGGAGTCTCAACTATAACTTGACATTGAATTGGTGTTGGATATTGTGGAAACCTTTCTCTTCTTCCCCTTGACCTAACTTCAATCCTTCCAACCAGCTTTCCTTCACCTCTTTTGAGTTTTAACCTTGTAAGCATGACATAAACTTGCAAACGATTAAATCCTTCCTTCACAAAGAAAACCTAGTGCTCTGATACCAAATTGATCTGATTTGGAATATTAGTTTGCAGTGTTAAGATATTCCTCAGATTATAAACAAAATGATTTCATTGTGCTTAAGGATTCATCAATTTTTGCAATATTAATGAAGCATTTTTATGTTAATTTTATGAGAAATTTAACATAAACTAGAATCTGAACAACAACATAAACATATATAGAACATCATAAAAAACACATTACAACAAGCACATGATAAAGGATTTCACCCCTCCTGAGCTAGGTCTCCTTGGTCCAACTTCCAATGGCTTGGCCCTCTCAATTATGCTCAAAAGTGTGAACATTTGTGTTTAATGTTAGGTTCCTATACAAATAGGAGTCATAATTTTGAATGACTAAGGTTAAGCCTTGTAATATTGTACATACCTTTTCTTTCTACAAATGTTTTCCATATTAAAAAAATACAAAAATGTAAAGAGGGTATGTCCTAAAAGAAAAATCAAAGGATAAAAAGAATGAGAGAAGGTAAAAAAATCAAAATATATGAACCCCAAAAAAACAAAAAGAGACCATGAAATTGAGCAAGTCCAAATGGCACTACTATTTAGTTTTATGCATAATAATGATTGTGTGCAACTTGTTGCTCATGCCACAATCCATGGTAATCAAATTGTCTAATCTTGATTATATCATGCTTTGAATTTTATGTTTATAGTTAGAGAATAAAATCTGACCAAACAGTTTAATCTTGGCAGATCATTAAATAGGTAGAGAAAATAAAAGGAGATCATCAGTTTAATCTGAGCCCTTGGATGATATAAGGTTAGAATTAGATAGATTACTTTTGAAAATAAAAATGGATGATAAGGGTTTGCTAGTCTAAATACACCCACATAAAATGAAGAAAAAATGGTAGGGTAAGTAATGGGTAAGTATAAGAAAGGTTGCTAAAGTATAAAATTGGCTGGATCAAAACACATGTATCATCCTTAAACACATATTTCTATATGTATGATCAAATATGGAAGCAAAAACAAAGGTTTGCAAGTTAATATGTTTAACTCCCCCTCGTTCATTTTTCCCCTTACTTACTAGCTTCCTATCCACAAATATGTTCGAATACTTTAAATCCCTCAAGTCAAAGAGGCTCAGAGCATTTCTCTGACTTTTGGTGGGACTGGACCCTTGGCCTAGTGAATTATTGACATCAAGTGTTGGAATCTCCTTCATGAAGTTCATTCCCCCCTCATCACCCTAATAAAACCCCTTTTCCTAAGGATAAACTTCATTTGCCTAGGAAAATTGAAAACCCCTATGTAAATCCTATTTTACTCAAAAAAACCCACAAAAGACATCTTATCCTAAGTATTAAGTGTATGCAAATAAAGTGTGAAAATATTACATTGACATTTATAATTAGGGGAATATCCAATCCACCCATCACATTTCATATTAATGGTTAAGCTTATTATATAATTCCTGATAAAAACCTTTTCCCATATATTAATTAAATCCCTATATAAATACCCATGACCCTTAGTTTTAATAGAAACTATACATTTGCCCCTTATCCCGATAAACACAAACAAATCCCCTTATTAACCTTAAATAATCACAAACCACTTGTGCTTAACGTCCTGACCCCCCCTAAAACTCCGTACATTTCATCCATGCTATTTCACCAACCAACCACCGTCCGATCATCTGCGCCCAAACCTGATGATGCGCAACCATATCGGGATCACCCAATGCCTGAACTTTACCTAAAGATAAGTTAAACCTACATTAAGCCATGCCCGATCATTTTAAACCCATGATAAGGTCTTAAATAAACCCATACCATCGAGGATTAATGTCCTGGGCTCCCCCTAAGCCCATGCTTTTATCACCCACGCACCTCCCTTGCCCGATTGTTGTCCGATCAACATCCCCCTCATCCAACGGTCTACAACCATATCGTTCGATCATTACCCGCCCGATAAAGTTGTTTTCCCTGACCCCCCGAAGGCTACGTGTCAGGTGCTGGAGTATATCGAGTGACCCCTCCTAAATATTGCCTTCGCCTCATAAGCGGTGCGACAACCTCCAATACCGCCTCCCCGCAAACCCAATAAACCACCTATTATCCATAATATGAATTTCCACGCCAAATTCAAAAAGTTGCCCATTAAACCTTGAAATCCCTTTTTTTTTTGTGCCTTTCGCCCCATTTCACAGTAAAACCCATTAAACCCTTTGACACCACCGTGAACCTCCGCAATGTAATTGGACCTCTGATTACATTCAAAAAACTGCCACTACTTGTTCCTTAGACATCCCTGTGCCATAAAGTCCTCAATTGCCTTTCCTGTCGACCTGTGTTTTCTTAATAATTTTTGAATTTTGCAGGAAATTGGCAGAAGACCAGAGCTTGGATAAGAAATTTCGATACTAGTCACAAAACTTGTTTACTCCAAGACTCGATAGAAAACCTATTCAAAAAACCTGTATTGAGAAGAAGAAGACAATCTCACGCGGAATGAGTCGATCCTGCGGACAAGATAGACCTTCCTAGAATCTAAAGAAGACCTAATGACAAGCAAACCAACCAGACACTATCTTTCTCTAAATGTGCTTTTATAAATAATGGCAAACAAGTGTGTTTAAGGCCTACCTTATGTCCAACGCAAGTTTGGGGATGCCTTCGCTCCTTTGATCTAAATGAGTTCCTTTGTCGCGAACCTGCAAACACAAACAAGGCAAACAAATTAAATAGCACCTGAAAAGCCAATATCATAAAACATATTTAACATGAAAGTTAAGGAGTCCATGAAACAAATAACATAAGATACTTGTTGAGAAAAATGAGTCTGATTGTATTAATTCAAAAGAAGAAGAACTTTACAACCTTTGCCTTGACGCTGTACAAGCTCCTTCCAGGGTCCAACAAGAAGTCTCCTATACTTTGACAAGCTTCACTCACTCCCTAATGGGGCCAAAGAGGTATGTGATCTCTCCTCTTAAGCTCAAATAGGAAGTCTTGATTTCACTAGCATTTACCCTCAAAAGTTCAGCTTCTAACCTCCCTGGCCACTGACCCAACGCCTCAATTTATAGTGCAATGGAGATCAGTTACCAGCTCCTCCTTCAAAGGGATATAATCCTTCTTCAAAGGGATAACTCCTCCTAACAAGGGATTAGTTCCTCCTATGATGGGATGCATGAACCACTTGGAGCGAACAATCCACGTAACAAATGCTTCTAGAAAACTCTAGAATTAACCCAAGATGAGTTTTTTAAGACAAAGATTGCGCCTTTTGACTTTTACAGGGGTACACACCCTCCCCTTTACATACAGAGCATATAAGTATGCAGAAATCTTGAACAAAAGGTGCGGGCCCACAGGAAAAATTGAGAGAAAGTGCGGAACCAGAGTTACATTGCTTTTTTGATGTCTTTCTCTCATTTCTAAAGCTTGTTATGAAGAGCTGAGGTCTGAGACTTGCTTAGGAGGCTGGTATAGGTGGTGATAGACCCATACCAACTGCAAATAATCAAGTTGATGATATTTTTGTGTCACAGATTGCCCCCTAAAGTGCGAAGTCTGTAGTAGATGAGGATTTCATTTATCAGTTAGGAAGAGTGAAGTACTTTATCATTTCGAGGATCATCTTGCGGAGAGCCCGGTTGGAACCTGTAAAAACATTCAATGCAAAATATATATATGAGATCATATCATCACTGAGGTAGGCATTCCCATACTCAGATAAAAATTGACTAAGAGACTGAAAAATGACTAGAAGACTAACTACTGATCTGATATAGGAATGATCTCATAACACATCATAAGTATAGACACATGTGGACACAGTATGGATGCAACCATCTGTTTATGAATAGTCCATAGTATAATGAATATAAAATTCCTCGCAGCCTGGATGGTGGAAACTAGATCCAGGGTCTTCATTTCTACTTCTTGAAACAGTATGATTCTATCCATGCGAATGAATGTGTCGAAGTTGAACATGGTAGAAACCACTTGATTACCAGTCAATGATGTAAACTGTTAACAAGCATGAGAGAAACCACCAATAATGACAATGGCTCTCAAAGTACTCAGTACAATCCATGAGATGTGATAAGGTGTGTTGATGTCGAACATGTCATGGAATCCTTTGATCGAAAGTCACTGATGTAAACTGTCGTCAAAGACGCGAAACCTGCCATTGAGGCATGCAGATCTCAAGGTACTGACAATTTCTAGATCATCTTTCTAGATAATGAGTTGAATTCGATAGAAAGCGATCCGTCATAGGCAAGCCCACAACACGAAATCATAGATCA